>VRLP01004024.1:0-10000 GCA_009660295.1 Lophius piscatorius
ACCGCGGTGCTACGTAGCGCCAACAGCTGATCCCTACTGTAAACAATAGGCGCGTGGCTGAGTACGGAGTCCCCGGAGACGGACACAAACAAAGTTGAGAATAACAGGCAGAACAGCGCAAAAACAGCGGCTCTTCTCTCCATGTTTCGTAGGTTGTGTTTAAAAAGCACACTTAGAAAAAAAGAAATATAAATACAAGAACGAAAAAGCAAGTTATTAAAGAAAAATGCTCAAAAGGGGGGGGAGCTGCTGTAACAGGCTGCCACACACGAGGGGTGCCAGGTACCAATGTAGAGCTGATACATCATTCTGAATTGTTTCTAAACAGGTTTCTTCGAGCTATCTTCATTTTCCTGCTTTCGTCGGACCAACGTTGTCATCCTCAGCCCCACCTGATTCATATAAAAGCATTCCAAAAAACATTTTGTGTGTTTTCATTGTGATGACTGCAAAGGATGCCTGTTATTTGTGTCCTTATACGACACATTGACCTAACACACATTTATTTCTGCATAATAACTGCAAAAAAAAAAATACACACACACACAGACATAGTGTTATAGTGGGGATATGTTGAGGGTAATTTTAATTTTGCAAGGACTGTTAACTTTTTGTTTAAAGTTACTTTTGATGGCAATGAATAATGCTAACTTTACGTTAACCAAACCTTTTCTTTTTATGTTGCTCGTCAACAATTTTAGCGTGCAACACCAGCTAAACAGCAGCTAACATAGCTAGTACAAACTGAGGTTAAGCAGCCGTTTGACAAGGAAAATTCTGATCAACAAAATATTTTTGTTATTTATAGTTTTTCTTGCAAGATACACAATCCCCACATAATTGACAGAAAACACTTTCTGTCTCAGATGAAAGCATAGGTACAGTTAAAAAACTACATTAAGCCATATTTTTATATCAAACACACTTTCTTATCAAACAAAATTATTTAGATTTACAAAGCCAAAAATTCAAATGTCAAAGAAGACTGTAACCGTGGCTCGAAAAAATATGAATTCAGAAAATGACTAAACGATGTACTCATTTAGAAAATACAAAGCGTCTCGGAAATGTATTACTCAATACAAAATGTCATACGTAAGGCTAACGACATGCTTGCAAGGCAACGTTTAGGTAAATCAAACCCAATTCACCGTGAGGCAGCAGCCCCGCCCAAGGCAACTGAGCCTGCATCTACAGCGGACTCACAAACTTTTATACTTCAACAGAAATGTCAGACTTTACATCATAATAGCTAGGAAAATGAATGTTAACATAAAGCTTGACTTAAAAGTAGATATTGGCAATTTTTAACAAGTACTGAGATGTGAATAGCATGTAAAATGAATCAGAAATGAAGAAATAGAGAAAAACAGTTTGTTCTCCAGATTGCATCAAATGGTGGATGAAGTTTACACCCTAAGGCAACCTGAAAAGAACCGTTTCACGGCCGAAAGATTCCCCTGGATGCTGGTCTACGCTATAGTCCATATACTCTGTAAATATTAAACATGTAATATTATATATAATATTATATATTATTATATTATATATATACCGCCCTAAACTGGTTTCAATCCTACTTCACCGACAGAACATAATACATTTCCCTTGGAAGTTCGAGGTCCCGGACACACACCGTCACCTGTGGGGTCCCCCAGGGATCAGTCATTGGCCCCACTCTCTTCATATTGTACATGCTCCCCCTTGACCATGTCATCAGGCGATATGGACTCTCATTCCATTGTTACACTGATGACATGCAAATCTACATAAAAACTGAAACATGTTCCTCCGCAGCCTCTCCATCCTCATCGTCATCATCATCTCCCCTGTCAACTCTCTGCGCTTGTCTGGAGGAGATAAAGGTGTGGATGAAAAACAACTTTCTCCAGTTGAACAGTACCAAAACCGAAGCAATTTTAATTGACACCCCACATCAGACCCAGTCTTCCTCCATAACCAGTATTACCTTCTCTGGTCACGACATTCCCCTCTCTTCATCAGTCACCAACCTCGGCGTAAGATTCGACCCTCAACTCACTTTTGAATCCGACATTAAACACATCTGCAAGATCTCCTTTCATCATCTCAGAAATATTTCCAAAGTACGTTCTTCACTCACCTTGAGTGATGCTGAAAAGCTGGTTCACGCGTTTGTCTCCTCCAGACTGGATAACTGTAACGCACTTCTCACCGGGATCCCTGATAAAAGTCTTCAACGACTACAATATGTTCAAAACAGTGCTGCAAGGATCCTGATGAGAGTTCGTAAACAGGGACACATCACCCCCATTCTTCATTCCCTTCATTGGCTTCCCATCTCCACCAGGATTGATTATAAGATCTCTCTCCTCACTCACCAGTGCATCCATGGTAATGCAGCCCCCTACCTAAAAGAACTACTGACCTCAACACGATCCCCCCGTTCTACCCACTCATACCGCCTCCTCCTTCCCCGGACTAAGCTCAGCACCATGGGTGATCGGGCCTTCTGATCTGCTTCCCCTCGTCTGTGGAATGCCCTCCCTGACCATCTGAGGGCTCCACAGGCGATTGACACATTTAAAAAAGGACTTAAAACTTTCCTTTTTAGCAGAACCTATAACTTTAATTAACATTGCTGCTGTTTGGTCATGTTTTTATGGTTATTATTTTATTTTTTATTGATGCTTTTCTCTACTTTTACTTTGTAGCATATTGAGATTTGATCCAAATATAAAGTGCATTATAAATTAAATGTATTATTATTATTATTATTACATATTACCTTTTTTAAATAATGGGAAAATACATATCAAATAGTTGCTTGGGTATACATTTCTGCCAATTACTTTACAAGCATAAACAAATGTGGCATAGCTGGGTAGACCACATATCTACCTAGAAACACAATATTTTTATCTTACTGTGTAGAATTGTTTAGATTGTATAGATAATAAGATTAAGAATAAATATCTTATTACATAATCACCCTCTGTATTGCATTACTGAATTTGGCAGTGTAAATGGCTATTCATCCAGTCCTAACTATCATTTTCAGACACAGAAACTAAAAAGGGAGCAAATCCTTATAGTAATGGTGAAATTATACCTAGTCAATAAAGAGATTAAATGTCGTGTGAATTAAATATAAATTGAGAGGTCGGCTGAGATGTGGAGCGCTGCAATTACAGTTGGAGGTGAGGAGTTGGACTAGCGGTAGGGGAGCTATACTGTATTTATGAACACAATGTCACATAGATATCATTCAAAGGTTACTAAGCTCCAGTGAGCGTCTGATTGGGAATAATGCAGCATACACAGTAAATGTTGACAGGACCTATAAGCCAATAGCCACAATTAGTTGAAGGTCATGTGGTTGAAATTGCAAACCTTTGGGACACTCCACTCAATTAAATAAGAGGAAAGACACTTTGCCCTTCTAGGCCGTCAGAGCATCTGATAAGCACCACCAATCAAATGTTTTTGATTAGAGAGGTTTGAGGTCACGACTATGATTAGGGTTATGTCAAGCCAAAAGTGTTTAGAGCCAAAAACAGCCGTGAAAAACCTGCCTTCATGCAAGCTTTCTCACCATCTCACACCAGGCAAAAAGAAGTTCATCTCAGAGAGTAGAAATCCATAGCCTTCACTTTTTTCAAATGTATATACTGTAGGTATATATTCACGGTCATACATGCTTCAATCCTTTGCTCTTGCATAGTAAAGCTCTAAATCTTAGATTGTAGATAGATGTTGGTATTCTCAACTCAAATAGGGTTATCTTTTTGAATAAATTGACTATTATATTCATAACTGTTTTTTTAATTTAAGTGTGGGAAAACCCCTTTTTATCTCCTTATGAAGAGGTTCTCGCTTCCTTATCCAAGCCGCCATGCTTGTACAGTCGCCTGGATGGACAAACCAGATGTTGGGTCTGGAGATGGACTTTTTCCTTTATAAGTTGTTAATGGAAAAATGGTTACTGGTTTGTGTTTTTACAAATGAAAGATCATACTTAAGGAGTGTCATAACCTTGCTGACAAAGCCAACAGGAGGAGTCATGAATATTTATCATCCAAACCGCCCCATCCTGGCCTCGCTGCGTCTCGTTATCGAGAACCGAGATTGTGCCACATCTCCTGCCGGGGTGTGATCACTCCAGAACAGTCAGCTGTCCGTGGCCCACTGAGAAGATTTCAGCAGGTGAATTTGACGGACCTCACCAGAACTGTGTGGTGAGACCCAGGCAACTCAAGGTCGGCTTAGAAATAAATCAGGTGAAGAAGCAGAGGGGGATAGTTTGCAGCTACGTTGAAGGGATCAACAGCAGCAGTTTGGGTTCTTATGCCTAGTTACCTAGTAATCTTAGCGTGATTAAAGCTCAGCTGTTTCTTACTGCGCTAAATGATTACCATTTAACATTTTAAAATTCCAGAATTTAATATTAAACAAACTAAATGTTATATTAATTTAGCAATGTGGGCAAAAGTGTTAGGCTTGCCAAACTAAAGGACCTAAGTTCAACACCCAAACCTCAGGGAGAAAGGTTAAATAGGAAGTTATTTTATAGTAGTCCAGAGGAGCAGAAGCAATAGTGATGAGACAAACAATGAAGCATGGCAGGTAGGCAGGTCCTAGACACAAGGACAGATTAATTACACACATAGAATTACAAAAAAACAAAAACTTGAATACACAATTGCAACGAGAAAGCAGGACAGAGGCATTGCAGAGGTGATTGATGGGGAGGTCGAGCTGTGCAGCAGGGAAGCGGTTGATTGAAGAATCGGGTAACGAGGAGGCCGGACATGAAGGTGCAGAATCATGCCTGTAACATGGACACAAATTAACTCAGACGGATGGGGAAAAGAAGGAGGAAGACAGAGGATAACAAAGAAGAAACCGGAGTTGCTCTCATGGCTGTCACAAAACTCTTTAAGAAAGATCTTTAAGAAAGTGCTGATTTGAAAAACGACTAAATCTCTGTATTTTCAGAATCAGAGTCCTATTATAACCATGAGCAAATATGACCATATTGCGAGGATGAGCGACAGATGTCAACCTTTGACGACGTCTACCAATCGTTATCTACATATCACTGAGAGTGCATTTTGTTTCTGCTGTTTGCTCTTTCACACTCCATTCCATCACCTTTTTACAAATCAAATGACATTGCCAGGTGTTAATTACAGTGGGCATGAAAGCACCAAAAAACCTAGTGCTCATACTATAGTCTGTTTCAAAACATAAGCAATTTTCAACAGTTCAAGCGTCTAACATCGTTACATAATCAGCTCATTGTGAAGAGGAAATTGAAGGTCTCAAGTGCAGAGCTTGGGTTTTATTGCATGCTGATGATGGATGGCATGAAAAGTATTACTATGTAAAACCTGATTCATGTATGACTGTGTCTACCACCCAGTGTCTTAGAAAACTCCACTTGTTAACCTTCAGCTTGTGCACCAATGTCAGAGTGCTTCAAAGTTTTCAGTAGTGCTGGGTTGATATGTAAACAGTCATTAGAAAGTTGAAGTCAAGAAACAAGTTGAGTTCTTCACAATCAGCCTGACTTCCCCTCCACCTTCACTCTGTATATTCTAGTCAATTGCTATGCTCCACACATCTCTGGGAAACTCCCAGACCCATGTTTAAACAAAATAGAAGAAAATTCTGAAAGTAACTGTATTTAGTCTTTATTCATGAAATTCATGGCCAGCAACTTATCCATCGTACAAAAATGGATGATTGGACTGAATGTACTGAACAAATCACATGTCAAACTCAAATATGTAATCCGTGTCTATAAAAAATGATTCCCTGGAAAGCCAGGTTTTTCATACAGTGCCTGGATGTCTACATTTTTCTACTTCTAGCAGAGCCATTGCCAGAAGCATTTATATTTAGTGTTGTTTGCCGTCTATCCATCCCTCTTCTGTCCGTACAACCATCTGTATGTGTCGTGTTCTTGCAAGCTTAAGATGTGAGGATCACTTTGAGTAAGGGCATCCCTTCAAAATTGTCCAAAACATCCACCCTCCACTGGATAAATGGATGGATGTGCGCATGAATATCCAAGGTCAACATAACGTTGGACCCTATTTTTAACAATTCGTGATTATGACAGTACTTCAAACTGGTGTTGAACAGGAGTATACAGCAAGGCAATTACATATGTACAGTGACCTCCAGAATTACTTCCACTCTTTGAAAAAAATTGCAAATGAGATGCTAAAAATGTCCTTTTGTCAATACTATGATATTCAATTAAAATTATTCACAACATTCTAAGATTTAACTTAAGTAACCAAATCAAAAAAAGACATTCTTAACATAAAACAGATATTTTACTGAAAAACGTGTGTGCCATAATTATTGCCACCCATTGGCAATCCTGCTATTAAAAAGGTAACAGAAGGATATTTCAGTCCAATCTTTATTTTTTTAAGGTTCAAAGGTTTGAGTAGGAACTCTGAAGTGGTGAACAATGACTTCCTGTTTTACTGGGGCATTTGATGTGGCACAGCTTTAATTTTCATTGACATTCTCAATTCACAATGGGAATGACCAGAAGAATGTGTCAAAGATACAATAAAATCAATTAAAAACGCCAGTTTCAACAGTTAGTTATCAATAATTGGGAAGTTTAATGAGAAAACATGACAAACTGTCATGTCTGCAAACTGACCCCACGCATTGTAAGGAAGGTGGTTCGACTGGCAAAATACTCTCAAAGGAAAGTTAGACAGCCGCAGAGGTCAGTTGAAACTTAGGTAGAGAAAGTGTCCCTCAGCACCATGAGATGGCTCCTACACCAAAACAAGCTGTTTGGGAGAGAAGCAAGAAAAAAAAAGAAAGCACCTAAGATTAGTGAAACTCCACTGGGACTATAAATGGAACAATGCCATATCAGACTAAAGTCGACCTTTTGGAAACCAACATCAAAGATGGGTAGTCTCTGTCAGGAAAGTTATGTGGGTTGTAGTTGAACATTGCAGCAGGACACTGATTTTATGCAAACTTCAAAATCAATCTAATAAGGGTTCAGAGATCACAAAATAAAGGAATTGTCATCGCAATCCCAGTCAGGGGGCCTAAATTCAGAAAAATGAATTTCTGTGGATGTTCTGCTGAAGAGTCCACAAGCGTCAACCTCACAACCTGAAGGAGTTGGAGAGTATAGAGGAATGGTCTCCGATCCTCTCCATGTATTCTCAAATCGGCATTCACAACATTTTGAATGCAATGCCAATAATTCTGGAGAGCACTGTAGATGAATGGAGAGAGAGAGTATGTTGATAGGATAAGCATGCAGGTGTAACACAGTGATTGGACTGATATGGTTACCTGAATGAGCGCAGCTGATATCAGACTGTGAAGCCTTGACTTGACTTGGATTTTTTTCTCTGCTTCACGCACCATATTTCACACACACCATCATGTCTTCATTACTCATTTACTGAATGTCATATTTCCTGACTGTGCTGCCTTGCTCACGCGCAGCGGCTCCACCACACCAATAGGTGGAGTATGAGCATTGGATTAGCTGTGACAGAGTAAGTGATGAGCAGAGAGTACAAACAAGTTCAAAACAGAGCATAGGAAACATATGCCTGTAAGTACTTACACAACTCACGGTTTTATTTTGTATGTTAAAGTGACATAGTTCATATCTCGTCTTATATATTGTTTAAATATGGTTGCGCTGTTAATACTAACTCCGTTAGCATGTGTATGGCAATTCCCATGCATGTTAGCATTAAGCCAATGGACTAATTAGTATGACATTAAACTGTGGTTTATGATTTCTAAATATGTGACTTATTTGTATTTTTTTTTTGTATTTTTATGTGTTTTCACAGTTTTACAGTGCCTTTATTTGGGAAGCAGTAAATGTTCCGACTGCACCTGGAGGCCTTTGTTTCTCATTTAAAGAACTGTTTACCTATCTGCCAAAGATAGGTATTCCGCGGTGGAATACTGACACTTCTTCATAATGCTAAATGTCATATTTCCTGACACTTCTTCATATTCTTTGAAATCAAAAGTTTTTTCAAAATAAATAATTGTATTTTCTTGCTTTACATTCTTCTGTCACCTCGCGTTAGTATTCATTTCTTTGCAGTGCAGGATGAAGTCTGCATGAGTGTTGGAAAACAGGTGTGAGGGGAGCCTGATGTAAGGTGAAACACAAATCATTAACAAGCTAGATAAAAACAAAGGGATAACAACAAATACAATTGACTGTAGCTGAGAAAATGTAATGAACTGGTGCAAAAACAGGCTTGAAATATTTGGGAGTTGAGATCAAATTGAAGGCAGGTGTTGGATGACGTCAGTTATTTTATTAATACAACAGCCCTTATAGTTTAGGGAGCAGTTTTACAGGTTTAACAATGGTCTCCAACAATTATTGATGACTTGCCAGCTGTGCCCCAGCTGAATTACGTTGTTGTAGGAAATAATTGAGGCTGTGGGTGATCTGTACACAGTTACAAAACACACCACAGCATACTTTACAATGGAATTTTCGACACCTGTATCATCCAAAGCAGTTAACCTGTTAGACATTGTAACTATGTGCTGAAAAATGGCGTGTACTCTTGCACTACCACACAGGCGGCAACAATTTTTGTCTCGCCATGGTCACTTAATTGTTGATTATCTAATGCAAATTTGGTCCGTTATCAAGGGACCACAGATCATATATTTTCACTCTATCTGACTTTCCCATGTTGGATTCACCCAGGCTTTTGGAATTCTATGCCATTTTTAAGGATGTCCTCTAAACTGAATATTACTGTTTTACATTTGTGAGATTAGGTGATAAAACTACTGTTGAAATCTTCCAAACCACATACATAGCGCATTTTCCGAATTTTTCCTTCATTCTGGCTATGTCTTAAAGTTATAATAGTACCTTCCATGTTTCTGGAATAGTCTCAGAAGATATCCCATCTTCCTTTCACATGGAATAGGACTGCTATCAGTTGGGTCTAAATAAATGATTAATTATTAGTTTTTGGAACCATTTATAGTTCCAACAGTTACACATACTTCCCTTGCTACTGAATTACTCTTAAAATATTTGCATTTACTCATTTGTAAAGCTAAGAATTGCAGTCTTCTAACTGATATGCTATTCAATGAAATTGAATGACATATTATTGAGAATATACCTCAATGCTCTTCTTTTTTTATACATCTATATAAGCCTATGATGACTCATGCTTGCTTGTGTTGTTTCAGGCCATGGTCATAGACCGTGAGTCAGTCTCGTCTATATTTTTGGGAATCCTCATGTAAACCCGGAAATATTAACAGAAGTGTTTTTATTGTTGTGTGTGTAATAACTATTACGAATATACTGACATCAATTGTGGTGACGATTAAAATATAGATCGTGCTGAGCTGGACATTATTTGAGTCTGTGAGACACACAGACCTGCAAGTGAGGAAGCTTCCAACTCTTTTGCCATAACGATCGCCAATATAGGAAAAACTTAATCTTCATCTGGTCATGACAATGTATGATGACATTGCAATTAACCACCCTCAGTCACAAAGGTCCACCATCTCTTCCCAAAATCTAGATCAGTAAGTTCAGTATAATTCAAAATTATTCTCTTCCTTCATCACCATGACATTATTTTTATACAGAACAACCTCACTCCTATTCATCAACCTGTCTGTGTTTCATTTATTACTAATAATTCACAATTATGTACCGTTTGTAGTTAAATAACCCCCCTATTTAGACCAGCAGTTGTGCTGCCTCGCCTCGGGGGCTTTGATGGGAAACCCACCTCAGCGGCCATACATATATATATATATATATATATATATACATATTGCCTGTTCTTTGTTTGAAAAGAAAATGGATGTCAAAGACATTTAGAAATTTTGACTTCCAGATATTTGAGTGATTAATTAAATTGTCTCAAATTTACTGTAATATTACAAATTTAATAATTCACAGATTGTTGGTGATGTCCCTAATTTAACAAGGTTCAGAGGCTAG
>VRLP01004024.1:15000-54703 GCA_009660295.1 Lophius piscatorius
CACAGTTTAGGCTTTTGTCATTTCCAAGTTAAAGGAGTGCGATTTCATGGCAAAGTGATACCTATTGTTTTAATAGATGAACTATACAACACCTGTGCGACAATTAAAGGAGATTTGTGTAGAATTTGAAGCACACAAATGTCTAAATTTCTAAAAGTTTGATGTTTTTCAGGTTTTTGTAGTTGTAAAATAGATTTTTTTTTTTGTACATGTAAGACATCTGGTAGTTGTCTCTGAAGTAAATTGATTGTTTGTTTGATAGGCATGTTCTGTGTTTGCAAAACAGGAAATATTAGTTTGTAAAACATGTTTTATTTGTTTGCAAACTTTGGAAGAAATTTTACTCCATAAGCTTCCTCTTTCAGTACAAACACATGTAATATAGATATAGGTTTCAGTTTCCCTGAGTGTGAATAGTTGGTTGTATCTATGAAATCAACCAGCCAATAGCCCAATGTATGTCCTATCTCCCCCTTGTCATGGGACCAGATTTGCGGTCACAGAAAATTTGTGGTACTGCCCTTGGATCACAGTGGATACCTTTTCAAAGGAAAGATATTCACCTAAAATTATCAATGTTTTGAAAATGATCAGCAATCAAAGAGCCACAGTGGCAAAGTGCTCTTGCACAAATATTCAGGAAACTGCTGTTCAGTATAATCGTGATTGATAACACATTTTAAATAAATATAATAATAAATAAATCTCTATCTTCAACTAGAAGACTCTGAACATAACATTATAACAAATGAAATACTTCCATCCATCCACGTTCTTCCACTTATCTGGGGTCGGGTTGCTCCTACCCAGAGTTCATAACCATCGGTGAGGGATGGAATGTAGATGGACCTATAATTGGAACACATCCATCAGTCCCCCTTTTTAAAAAGTAGGTACCACCATCCTAGTCTGCCACTCCAACACAGGTACTGTCCCCGTCCGCCATACAACATTGGTTTTTGCTTCCGCAAATGCCAAGGCATCTAACCCTAACCTTCATGTCTCTATGCCTGTCTGCTGTTTCTGTAAACCACTGGACTTATCATGTCCGAAAGGCCTCCTTATTCCGCCTATGGCTTCTTTCACACCAGCAGGTCTCACGTTGGGGAGACCACCTTGTGATCAAGAGCTCTGCTCCTCTCCTCGGCCGAGTGTCCAACAAATTTGGCCGCAGATCTAATCATACAACCATAATGTTGATCATTGATCTCCGGCCTGGTACCAAGTACACTTATAAGCCCTCATTTGCTTGAACAGGGGTGTTTGTCCTGGAAATTCCATGAGTAGCACAGAAGGCCAAAAACAGGGCTCAATTCCTGTTTAGATCAGGCAGACTTTTTCTCCCAATCATGCCCCTCCAGTCTTCTCCATTGTTCCCTCCCAGGTCTGGCTCGAGACGGGTGCCCTGGTCTCCCTATTCCTGGCTACATATCAAAAACCCTTTGGTGCCTATTCATTGGGGTCTTTGAAACATTTCAAACATCATAAAACATTTCCCAAATTCTGTTAAATATTCCATACACTAACACTGAAACATTTCCTTAAATTACAATGAAAAACCTTAGTGACACTAACACAGAGATGGTGGTAGACTGCCCGAGAACCAGGCCCAACCTGCCTCCAGTCACAATCGAGGGTGTTGATGTGAACACATCATACAAATACCTGGGACTCCAAATACTATAACAGATTAAATGGGTACAGAGATGTGGGGCGCAAATGTGGGCTTGTTTACCAACCGCTCGTCTTTGTTCTTGGTGGGAGAGCATAAACATACATGCAAACATAAACTCAAAACCTTTCACAAAGCACTTATCATGGTACCGTAGAAATAGCAAATTTGTCTTGATTGAAAGCGATCGGGCTCGGCAGTCACCAGTTAAACAAAACTAGGGACCACTAAGTGACATGACCTAAATCCAACAGTTTCTTGTCCATTGTTTGTCCAAGGAGTTATGGACTGTCCCGGGCTCAGTTTAGAAAAAAGTGAGAATGGATTCTTTCTTTTGACATCTGATCCAAACAGTCAAGAATTCAATGCTCCCTACAGTAATAGTCAAGCAGAAAAAAATGCATAGCAGTAGCTTGCAGCTGTTGTAGGTTTTCTTTTACTAGTCCGGTTGAATTTTGGGAGTCATTTCCTGGTCTTCATGTCTGCTTGGTATATTGAGAGATTTAAATATGGGCCAAACCATTGCTTGAAGACATGATGAGGCCCTGGCGGCAGGGGATCGTTTGTATCCATCTATGCTTCCTTACAGTCTCAGCAGGCTTCTGTTTTTTCTCATTGTTACAGTGCTTATTTATGCTCTCATTACGTTTTGTTGCAATGATACCAGATTTTATTCATACATACCATTTAGTTCAATAAAAAATCTCACACACCAATGTGATTGATACAGCAGGGTCACCTGCCGAAAAATGAAAGGTCATATCAGTTTTAATAGCAAAATAAAACTATTTTGCATTTTAAATCTGAAATTTTTTGATTTGATTGCATCTTATCAGCATAGTGATTTGATTTAAAACTGACTGTAAGGATAAACATTAGCTTTGTTATTCTCATGAGTAGCAATTTTCAATAACTTTGGGTTAGTTATTAGCTGCTTTTGTAACATGGTATCTAAATCATAGTGTGTAAGCTACAGAGTAGAGATAACGTGAAATTTGAGAAAATATTAGATGAACCCAATTTAATTCTTAACAGCCGTTAACCTATAAAATAAATGTAGAAAAAGAACAATGTACAAATATTAAAGATATATATTTCAACGAGCTTCACCAAACACAAATGGAATTTCATTAGAATTGCAAACACATTTGGAATGAATGCGATACCAGTACCACAAATTTATTTTACAAAAGGGTCCAATTGAGTCTCCAAATCTTCAGGTTTTTTAAGTAAACAGGCAACATGATCATGATGCACAGGATGGAGTAGCAATAAAATGACTCATCGCTGCTTTCTTGTTATCAGCTCTAAGATGAGGTTTGTGTGGATTTCTTGAAAGTTGAGGCTTGCTGGTTAATCATGCTCTATAATGTCCCTTTACCCCATACATCACTGGATAGATTACATCCACATGTGCCTAACAACGTAAACATGAAAAATGTAGTGATACAATGCAACTGTTTTGAAACCATGCAATGAAAATGTACTCTTAAAACATAATAACTTAAAACACCCAATGTTCTGGGCAATTTCTCGATCAATTATGTTGGTACCATCCAAGTACTTCAAACAAGCTGGCAAGGCCAGCAGTCGGTGTCCCCTCCATCGCCTTTCACACGGCTGAGGCTTCAAGAAGCTTCTTTATCTTGTATTGAAGATAAAATTAAATTTGTGGAAATTAGACAAAACACGTACAAGATTGATAGATTAATGAGATTTAGACAGGAAATTTATGATGGTGGACAAAAAACCTTAAAATGATGGCCTATAAACTTAAAAACCGAATAAAAAATTTTATATCACCAAACTGAAAACTGAAAAGCATTAAGATAGCAGAAGAGGTAAGGTGAGGACAGATCAAATAAAGACATATCGGAGTAACCTCAAATCATGGATCATTCTATCACGCTCATTCATGATCTGGGGTTCATGTACAAAATCTAAGCCCCTTTAAATTTTGTATTGCCCTTTAGCAATGATTAAGTTTCAGAGAATTCAAGACCGTCAATAATTCCTTTCTATCACCATTACCTATTTCTCAAACTCTCAGCTACAACCACCAGTCCACACACAAACACACGCACGCACACACACACTTGTATATTTATTAACCTGTTTATTTACTTCATTATCATTTATCCATATTTATCCTGTTTTGTTTAGTCCGTAGTTGAATAAACATATTCATATTAAAGCATAACAGGTGTCCTGCCTTTCCTTCTTGAAGAGAAATAAGAGTACTTTGTGAGTACATAAGAGAGTTCATGACTTTCAGATGTGAGAATTTTAAGTTCAATCAAATTAAGAATTGTTAATGCTAAGTTTCATAATTTCCCATATTAACTTTAGATTGTGCCCCTATTCAATTATTTTTGAGGTAAAACGTAGATAACCCGCTACAAAGTTATGTAGTTATTTATTTATTTTTACTTATTTATTTATTTTCCTTTCTTCTCTTCCTTTGAATTTATTTATCTAATGTTGTTCGTTTTTTTCTCTTTTTTTTTTCTCCAATTATTGGATCATTAATTTTTTCCTTTAAAATTTGCATTCCAGACTGAAAATGTATGGGAATGTGAAAAAACAAATGAACAAATATGCAATGGTCTATGGGTAAGTAAAAGTTGATTGTGTAATGTGAAAGAAACATTGCAATCAAGTATTCAAATTTCACCAATGATCTCCCCTCCTAGGTCCGGCTCCAGAAGGGTGCCCTAGTCCCTCTACTCTGGGTAAATCTGTCACAACTTCTTTAGTGCCTATTCCTTGGGGAAATGGATGTCTGGACTACCCTTTTGAGCCTGTTACCACAAGACTCAACCCTGGATAAGCGGGGGAAATTGGAATGGAAAATTCTTGGATAATTTCTTTGACCCTTTGAACACAAAGTACTTAGCCTTAAGCATTGTAAGAGTTCAGACCCCGCTCAGCCCCTGATGCATGAGAAATAACCTCATTTTGCAACACTGGAACAGGCATTCAGACACAAACGGACTAATGCTGTTGAAAGACTTAAAATCTGGATCACTATGTCAGTACTGTCCAAGTGAGATCACAACAGCCAAAGATAGGAAGTTTTGCAGTAGCTGAACGGGCAACCGAGCAATTGTAAGCACTCTAAAGCTTGAAGCCTATCCATGCCAGCACTAGCTACTGATGACAGATATTAATGATATTGATGGATAGGCAGCCAATGCTGACTACATCTGCAGAACCATTCCCTCATCCACACTTGCTTCTCCTGTTTTCTCATTGGCCAATCACTAGTGCAACTTCAACTGCAATCAGTCATTTTATTTATGTTGCACAGCTGCTTCTGGATAGATCATTTTTGGCAGCTCATTTGGGCATGAGACTCTTAATGAAATCCTGGAGTGTGTGAACATTATTTTTGAATCTTAAGTGTATGTATGTTTAGGATAAGAGACAAGTAAGTCATCTAGTCATCACTTGATTGCCCTTATCAAAGTCTCTCAGATCCTTATCATCATTCTGCTTATCATTTTCTTATTAAAGTTTCCACTAGCAGGTGTACCAAGATAGTAAATGTTATTCTGACTTACCTAGTTGGTGCCGACAATGTTATGGCCGATCGGTTAAGAAATTATGCAATTTAGCCACTGTGAGTAAGGGACTTTTGAAATCTCCATGAGGAAACACTTAAATTGTTGAGATTTAGATTAAACTGCTGCCCAAATCTGATGCCATGTCCTAACGGAGAACATTGCTATTCATTGGCACAGACCAAGCAATTCATTTATGTCTTAGATAATTAAAGTGTTTTAGCTTTGTGACATTTTTAATGTCCATCTCCTTCTTGGAAAAGGGCAGGAGTAGTGATTAGTTCCCACTGAATTTATAGCCTGTAGTTCTCAAAGAAAGAGTAAGCATGAAAGACTGGGGAATTAATTAAAAGAATAAACATTTTTATTTAAATATATTATCGGCATAAATAAAATGCTCCTCCAGTATTTATTTAGATATGGATGATTTGAGTAATTCATGCATTTACATCTTGAAGAATTGAAAGAATAAACGTATAAATAACTTTTCTGCAGTGTCAGACTTGTAAAACAATAGGTGGGTTTACATGGGACACTTTTCTCTTTTCCGAATTAAGCCTTTCCGAATTGCAATGTGGGTCGCCTGTTCATATGACTTGTAATCTTTTCTGACCCGGTGTTTACATGAATCACCTCATCTAATCGGAAACGCTTTTTGACATGCGCAGACGATCCACCCTCCCGTTCATAAGGTGGCGATAATTCTTCAAAGAGTAGGGTGCCAGCCACCAACATGTGCCCAGAATAATAATACGACAAAGAGGGCATGCGCGGAAGGGACTTTTTGTCCATCTAAGCGTCCAAATATGTGAAAATCTTTCAAAGTTGCAATGAATAAATAACTGATTCTGATGGTACTGTTTTGAGGTCGCCATATTTAAAATGCGTTGTGGTGCTGAACAAACTCAGTGGAGCATTACGTCACGACGCTGGTTGCGCAGATACAACTCAAACAGAAAGCTTTAAATGCAGCGACTGAAGAATCTAATCGGAATTAGGCTGTCCATCTAAGCCCACCTATTGTAAGTAGTGGTTAATATTTATTTACGGGATTTGCAGCATTGGTATAACAATGTAATTGACGTCACAAAAAAACAACTGGTATTTCAGGGACCGTAAAACCACAAAATGAATAGGATTGTCCAGGTACACGATATACAGAGTTTTTCTATTGATTATTAAATTATCCTTTCAAATTTTGTTTTTCAGATATGACATATTATTTCCTAAATTAAATGGTGCCCGACTTATGGGTGGTTCGAGCCACAGTGACTCATTACATTCCGTTTTTCGTTTTTTCACATTCAAATAAAGTTAAAACGAAACATTGAGATACAGATATAGGTTTTTAGATGACATATGGACACATTTCCTGTCATAGGTGCTGCCCTGGTATGCCTTCTATAGAGGTCCTTGAACATTCAGGAGACAGTGGCAAACGGTACTACAGTAACTGCCCATCATAATTGCATTTCTTTGTTTTCCATCCAAAAAACATAACATAGCATTGCTGAATATGCTGTGTTATTCGTGAAATATTAATTGCAATGCTGAGAAAAGGATAGACGGTCATTTGTCCATGGTTGTCCTTGCTCAAGTCACACGGACCCCATATGTGATGATATTACATCAATGGCTAATTAAAAACGATGAAAATTCCAATATATCCCCCACTTATTTTCTCACTAGAATCAATCATGTTCTGGCACTGGTACGGTTGCTCTGGAGCCTGTAATTCTAGGAAGGACCTAGCTTTCCAACATTGGCGACCAGTAGAGAGCATTGCCTTTGCATTCCATATCAATAACTGACCCAAAATCCATTTTGAATCCCCCAAACCTCTCCCTTGTTGCATGTTCATAAATGATGTGGAGTTATTTCATCTTTTCTGAAATTTATCTTACATTTTAACATTTTATCATTTAATTCTGACAGTCAGTGTTTTTTCTGTATTTTCTATTTCTACAAAAATAGTTTACTGTTAAATAGTTTGACATTCTATAACATTTACAAAAAAATAATTTGATAGTATAGACTCTGTTCTGTTTTTTACAGAGGAAAACCAAGACACCACTCCCTTACAAGGTGGTTCTTTAACGTAACGATGAACATTTCAAGGAGAAAAGAAGGCAAGATTTTATTTGAATTTTTTGACAATCATAAGCACCAGAAAAATATCTAGTCTTTTAGTGTCCAAAACAAACATTAAAACTGCATTTTCAGTTTAAAAAAAATTAAGCAAACTATGAGTTCTTGGAATGAAAGTAACAACTGAAGCATGTGTTGAATTTTAGACACAGGTCAATGCAATATACTGATTTGTTAGTAACCAAAAGCACTTTGTTGTTAACACAGTGGCATAAAGCCAAATCTCTCGCAGCTAAATATGTCAAATTACGAAAAGCCTGTAAAAAAGGTCAAAGTTATTTCAACACAGGCCTATCACTCGCACATATAGTAAAACAGCTGAACAGCTGGGGAGTGAAATACTAACTGAACACATCACGATAATTGACATAGTAGTAACCATAATGCAAAAATTCAATATTAAAAGGTATCTAGTATCTAGGGGTAGATCTGAACCCAGACAAAAGATAAATAGTGAACACTAATTTGGAAACACTGCTAAATAAAATCAGAAACAAGGTTCTGTCTCTATGGGGAAAATTGAACACAATAAAGAAGGCATTGTCCCACAGATAAATTACCTGACTAGAATAATACCAATAAGTATTCCACAACAACTACTACTGAGATATAACAATATGATAAAACATTTCCTTCAGATGGAGTAAAGCCTAGAATTAATAAGGATAAACTCTGTCAGGAAAAAGGAGGAAGGAGGCCTTTCATTACCAAACATAAAATATTCTAGCATTTCTTTTGAAATGGCTGAACTGGCCAAACACTGGAATGGAACAAACTCTCAATTAGGCTTGATCTTGATAGAACAGGAATTTCCTTTTCCTTTTAAACCTGACAAAGTTCTGGCGAAGACATCAAAACAAGGGGAAAATAGTATGAATCCAACTCTAGCACATTCAAAAACAGTTTGGCAGGAAATGCATAAAAGATGTAAGACTTTTCATAACAATCAAAGGTTTGCATCCATTTGGAAAAGCTACAACATAAGAATATGTAAATAGTTTATTGACTGGGCTCAGAGGTTAAGAAAAGGTATCAAAATATTAGATGACCTATTTGAAGATGGTAACTTCCTGTAATTTAACCTGGAGAGACATGGTCAACTTTGGAAATACTTTCAACTGAGACAGTGTATTAAAGGAAAGATTCTCTTCAATAAAGAAAAAAACCCAGTTGAGTTCTACTTGCAACTGCCAATCAGGTGTCAGAAACCATCAATGTGGTATGGGATTTGTCTGTGGGTAAATAATTGGTTGTAGACCTAGGTTGTACTTTTAATGAAAAAACGTGGGAAGGGATTCTCTCCAGCAATGGGAAATATATTAGGGAAGCCAGAGGTTAATTAATCCAATATAAAATACTTTATAGATATTACTACACCCCGAGAAGACTCAACACAATGGGACTAATTCAAGACGTTTTTTGCTGAAAGTGAAATACAGAACAAGAAAAATACTTTATTGGAATGTCCCATGGTTTTTCCTTTATGTTGTGAGGTTCTCAAATATATGGGTGACCAGTTAGAGTGTGAACTGCCCAGATCACCAAACGTGTCTTATCGGAGAAAAATCTGTAATACCACAGATGAATAAATCTGTATTAAGAATATTTATCACTAGATTAATAAACTGTGCTCGATTGATCCCCAGGAGTTGGAAGGAGTCCCAAACTCCCACTCTGAGAATGTGGAGTGAACGAATGATGGGAACTGCTGCATGTAAAAAGATGCCTGGCCGATTAAAAATAAAAATGATAGTGTTAGAGAATAATGGGACAGCTTTAGTTTTTATATGTCAGGAGAAAGTAACCTAAGCCCGACAACAATCTGAATAGTTTTGTGCTGTACATCTGATTTTTGCCATGTGCTCACAACATGATTCATGTAAAAATAATTGTTTCATTTCTGTTCATGTTTTGTAACCTGCCTGTTTTTTTTTTTTTTATTTGTTCTGTTTTTGCCTTAAGAAAACAAATAAAATTCTTAATTACAAAAGAAAATTTCACCAGACAGCAAATCAATTCTGATCTTCGATATCGGAGTTTTAAAGCTCTGATTTGGTATATTCAGGTCTAGCTAATGATCAGGCAACACTTTTTAAAAAGATGAGAAACATGCAAAATCCTTTAGAGAATACAACTTCAACGATAGATCATGAAAGCTCTCTCAAGACTTGTTTGGTCCAGTTTTGCAAGGATTAGGGGTTTGAATTAAGCACATGGACATTCCAGCTGAGAAAAGCACCTGGTAAGCTATGAGGAAAACATCTTTAGGCCTGTGTGCTGCTGGGATAAACAGGTACAAGCCATTCAGAGACACACTCCATACACCATCAGAGGCATAATCGGAAATAGACCAGTCCAGCTGAGAGGGTGGAGCCTCCAAGCCAAATACTGTAGTTAACTGGGGATTGGGATATGAATAGCTTGGAAACTTCCCTAATCTCCCCGTCAGAATTCCAAGCCAAGCTTGTGAGAAGGTGGCATAGTGCTCATTCCTAGTGAGGGGGATTTGCACTCTGATCCCCCAGCTATTGTTTGAAAGACAGGGGCACCTTTTATAGAGAACTGTCAGGAAACTAATATAGAATAAGTTATCATAGTCAAATTATACACGTTAATTTCGGTATTTAGTCATGGTTATAGAATCTACTGGTAACAGAGTTAAATCTCTTACATTCTAAATTGGTGCATAATGCATGGTCATCAACAATGGGTGTTTGAGGGTAAAGAGCTACCATGATAAAAGCATCAGAAATCATCATCATACCAAATTTCTATGTCGCTTTACATACATGTTAAAGGAGGTCTGGACTTAAATCCCTTTTGTTTCCAGGATTATCTTATTATTCTGTTCTTCACCTGAATTATTGGGATGGGTCCTCCTTAATAACTGCTAGATTTTTTAAATAGGTTGGAGCCTGATGGGCCTCTCAAAGGAAATAAGATACACTGATTATCAGAATCATATATGATATATATCCGACCCCAAACAACCTGAAATGCATTCTTTTCTGATTCAAGGTTCACTTGGGTAAGTCATTGTTATTGTTATCTCAAGTGCTGTTATTCAATCCTGTTGGTTTACCTGTTTCATCGCAAAGGTCGCCTCTATATATTACTTAGTATGGACAACAAACAATTCTGTTTGCTTGAGGACTTTTTTTAATTGTGATTTGTATAGTTTGTGAAATACCTTTTGCAATTTTCCCTCACTCAATAGGATAAATAATAATTTATATTCAGATTTAAGTCAACACAAGTTATAGGTTAATATTTCAAAAATCTCACCAATTCTTGAGCCATGCTATTTGAAATGGTGTAACGTGACACATTGGGTTGAATATCACAAATTGACTTCCCTCCTTTCACACACACCGTCTCTTTATCAAGTTGTAAACTTATTGTGTTTTGATTAATTTCAAATTGCTTGCTTTGCTTCAGTAGAGTGTGAAATGCACTTTACCTTTTGTAGTTTTTCAATTTCTATCATTGGGACCAATTGCAGAGAGTATGGGGAAGGTAAAGTGAATGAACACACGGTTGTCTGCTGTAATTAAGAAACTGAGGTATTAGAACAGGCAATGCCTTCACCAGCTACAATTCATCGAACATAGTTCTAATTAAATAGGTCTACCACATGTCTGCATGTTGGTTCCTGCCACTGGTTTTCCATTTAATAATGCATCACTATAACTGGACGCATTAAGAAAGTTTTTGTTTACTCTTCATTAACCCTGTTGGTCAACATAAAATATAGAAATTAATTCCTATTTGAGATTTGCCAACTAAGGGGGTCATTACTTTTAATAATAAGGCTGAGTCATGCCATGATTTTATTTTTTTGTTTTTTCCCCCAATAAGGATGAATAAAGATTTATTTGTTTATTGTTGCCAAACAGAAAAGGGTCAATGATGATTATCACTGCTTTATTATTCTGTTCATAGTAAGATAGTAGGTGAAATAATTCCACATATAAAGAAAGTCAATGTTGGACCCAATGGAAGAGGGGACTCTCATTCTAGCCGGTTGTTGAAGCAGTAAAAAAAACAAAAAAACTTTAAAGTTTATGTCACACCCATTTAACGCCGTACAAGGAATGTAACTGTCACTGTCTCAAATGCTCGCTTTTATTAGCCCGGGGTGGACTAGTGGTCTGCCTGCTCCCATCCCCAGAGTTATCACAGGGATTAAGGGCTTGTAGTTTTTGACCAACCTTTCCCTGGCCGGTCACAAGGCTATAAACAAACACTGAAGACCCTCACAAAGCACAGATACAAATGTGCACAATCACACACAAGAGTTACCAAATGGGGTTAGAGGAAAATAACTGACTATATGGAGAGATTTGGGAAACTTTTTTTTTTTTTCTCTTGGACTCAAAGGTATCTCAGTACTGCAATTGTGTGAGGAAAAAATCAGTCACAACTACAGTGTCTTCATGAGCATGTTTAAATAAAAAGAAAGAATTTTGGACCCATTCATGAACAATATCAACACTTTATCCATATAGAGTCCCGCCAACAGTTGTATGGTGGGCCTACCATGATGATGATTCTAAATGGGCTGAAAAATGGGCCCTATATGGTATTGTCTGTGGCTTCACTAATGGGTCAATTGTCACCTGCCCAAATGGGTTTCAAGCAGCATTACACTGGGTTTTAGATGGGACCAACGGAATAAAAACATGTGCAAGACCCAAATCTGTCCCAGCTCACAATTCGTTTGGGTCTTAGATATGGGTTTTAAGTGTGTTTTTCCACAGGCACCACATTGGCCCCAGGCCAAGTGCTTATGTGGGGTTCATGCAGGTTGACAAAAGGTGTTAGGTGAGTCACAACCGCAAAACCTTCCAAAATCCATCTCAGTCCCAGCTTTAAGAAAGGTGGAGCAAATATATGCATGCATTCAATCTAATTTTGTAAGATGACTAACATACACATTTTTCTTATTTATTTTGGTTGACCAGGTGTGAAGTAGGGATACAAGGGGTATTAAAAAAGGATCAAATCTTGAGGGATACAATAATATTCACTGTACACTCATCACCACAATGAATAAGCTATTACTCTGAGTAAACTCTGGCTTTATTTACAAAGTTATTTGATAGATTCTGGAAAAAAAATATTGATAAGTGCATCTTTAAAAGTAAGGGTAAGGTAAGGATAGAAAAGTAGTTAGCAAGGATAAGGATGAGTCAAATATCGGGCAACTCTTTGCCATTTTGTTACATCTCAGGCATGAGATCACAATTATAAGATTATATACGAATTACAGCAAGAAAACATCTATATTCAGCCAGAGACATTAGACCATATTAGACATTTTCTGGGACAGCATATCATGTTTGAACAAGACACATCAGAGAGACAGAGCCGTGGATATTGTTACTTGCACTTCATATGTGCATGAGAAAAATCTCGCTTTTAATCATATCCTCTGCCATCATCCAATGCCTACTTTCTGTACAATTGTTTTGTCGGCTCCTTTGACATAATCAGGAGTTTGTAGTGTACCTGGCGTAACTTCATTCTCAAAATAATTTCAACAAATACTATTTGGTTTATTCCTATCTGGACACTTGCATTGTGATCATGTAATATTTTGTGCACTGTGCCTGAATTTAAAATCCTTCATCTTATTTTCAGATACAGAAGAAATGCACAACAAGCAATATTCAACATCATGTACAGTTTTGACATTCCATATTATATCAAAATATAACTTCTGTCAGTCAATTTGAATTGACTTCTTCTTCTCCTTCTCTGAAAAATCTCTAATTTTATAGAAAAAATTATATGTTTTACTACGTACTGCATCAGAGGTTAAGTGAAGATTTTGAAAATGACGGGCCAAATATTTTTATATGATATTAAATGGGCTGAAATGGGCCCTAATTTGGATTGTCCATGCATTCCATAGTGCCCCAATGCAGCATGAAACTGGGTGTTGGGTGTTTTTACAGCTGGGTCCCAAGTTTAAATAAAGCTACTGACTGACTACTGATTGAATCCTTGTTTTGTAGAAACTTGATGGAAAACAACAAGTCAGTGTCTCCACATCTTATTCAACCAGTGTCCACCCAAGTGACAGCTTGACAAATTGTCTGCTCCAGATTTGCTCGAATGCTCTCTGAAAATGCGGTTTAATGTCTTTCTACCCAGACCGGTCAGTTCAAAACATTTATTGAAATTCAAAGACACCAGCCAACAGCCATCATACCGTTGAGGTTACTGTGAATGTGGGGCTCAGCTCAGGGTTCTATAATGAATGCAGGTTTGATTGATATTCATTGCATGGATTAATTCAACACTTTTGGTGGGTGAAATGATGGTAATCATTACCAGTAAGTAACCCATCCAAGTGAAGGGGATAGGAAATGAGGTGAAAGATTGAACCCTTTCATCATTTACCTCTATTCAGTAATAGCCATGAGGAAAATATCTGAAATTTTTACATATTCATGGCGTTCAGGATAGAGATTTCGTTTGCCCTCTCTTTCTGGCCCTACTCTTTGTTTCCGTCAGACACAAACGTGCACGTAGCTGCATGCACACAAAAAGACGACAAATTAGCTGTCAGTTTTACAAGCCTTGTGACCTCAAAAGCAAAGAGAAGGTAGATAATGATCTTAGGCTAAGGACAACTATTTATACACATGCTCACACTATGTGTGTGAGTGTGAGCCTAAACTACACTGTCCAAGGACTTCAAGCTCCAGATTGACGTATAAAGAGGGACTCGCCTTAAGACAAGGAAGGGTAAATGTGATTATCGCATGACTGGCTTTAGCTGTTTTAAACAGACTGGATTAAGTGTTTTGCATACATAAAATTAAAGTTGATGTGATTAAAAATTGTGGCACTGAACTTCATTATATATATATATATTCTCCCATAAATGAAATGGATGTTTTGTTGGTTCATTTCTCATTCACCGAATGTTATCAGCATTCATCTACATAAATCCCAGTGACATATTTTGCATTTATATAGTGGACGCATAATGGGATTGCCTCGCTTGCTTTCACCTTGTTACCATGCAACAGAGTTGGGGATGTGATCACACAGTGGATAAAACTAAGACTATACAGATGAGCTCTTTTAACATTTATATTCCCTTAATTTTAAGTGATCGTTATGTAAATTTTGCAAATAATAAGAAAGTATTAGGATTCCATGAAGTATTTATTTTAGTATCTAATTTATCATTACTCTAATCAGGGATACAGTCATCGGTGGAATTTGTTCAAATGTTTTTCTTGAGTACAAGTAGTAAAACCACACTGTGAAAATACAGCACAAGTAAAATACATATATTCACAACCGTACTTAAGTAAAAGGATTTAAGTAGTAACAGCAAAAAATAATTAAATTATATAAGTAAAGGTATTAACTGTGCAGTCAAATGTGCCCTCTCAGTAGGATAGTTAAGTGGACGCGTCTTCCCATGCGTGTTAGTTTGTTGTGGTCAACAAAAACATGTAATGAGTATAGAAAGAAAGCAAAATGGTGACAACCCGTGCAAGAACATTTATCTCAGTTTCCCAAATATGTTAGGTCTTTATTCCAAATCTTGCTAATGTTTCGGCGATCATGCCTTCATTTGAGCAAGGAAATATATAATAATAATAATAATACATTTAATTTATAATGATGGAGAGCAAGCAATTTATAACGGGTGCTATACAACTAGCCATTTGTAACAATGTGAGGATATAATGATAAAATCATAAATAAAAGTATAAAAGTAACTAACAAAGAATGGAAATGGAAATGGCAAATAGATGAATAGAAAGTGTTATGAAATTGGCCTGTGAGTCCCTCTAAGTATTTTATCATTTTGGTTGGATTACTGCTCCTGCTGCTTTGTATGAAGACCCATATTACTGCTGTAGAAGTTGAAGGTAATCCAATGACTTCAGGAATTACCAAGCAGGAAAAGAATTTTCTTCGTAAATAAAACCTTCAGTTATCACAAAAAGCCAAACTTCAAAACATTTGTAGATACAGCATAGTATACAAAAACTAGTCCTATGCTGGCGTCCCCGACAGCAAAGGTTTGACCCCAAAATTTCCAAATCCACTGCGTTGTACAAGCAATCCCCCCTGATTGAAATCCTCAAATAAAATGTGAGGATATTTCCACAGCAACTTTTGTAAAAGAAAAAAAGAAAGGAAAAGAAAAATGCTCCAAAGTGATTATAACACGGGTTAAAACATGGTACATATGTTAGAGAGCTCCTTGAGTCAATTCATTTGCACTAGATTTTGACTACAAAAGTGGGTTGTATATTTCTGACACTAGGCGTAGATTTATCTCCAAAAGTTTTCAAGACATCATTTCTAAACCCTTGATCCAATTTAGTCCAAAATTTGTGAGGGGACCTGGTTATGGTGCTGCTACTAGCTCGTCTTTTTCTGACATCCTGGCAATATCTGATTAAATTCCTGCAAATTATCCTCACAATCACAGATAGGAATACCAACTTTTGTGGCAGTGAACATCAGTGATACCTTGCCACCAAAAAAGATAAAGACCAATTCTAAAACCAACTCTTTCCTTGTCGAGGAGGAAAACGATATGGATGCTGACAGCTTAGCTAGCTCAACAGGTGATGCTAACACCACACCTCAGTCGGAAGACATGGATGAAGTGTCTCATAATATGGATATTATTGAGAAAGTCAATGTGATGAGAAATTACTTTGCCACTAAGATTGATGGGGTCCTGAAGACAATTCAAGATATTAAGAGGGGTGTGCGAGGCTTCTCGGGTTGCACGGGTGAAGCAGAAGACCGTATTAGCAACGTCCAAGAAAACTGTTCTTGACAAACCAACCTGTGACTGCTTAACATGCCTGAGAAAGTGGAAAAGTACGATGCAATCGCTTTCCTCGAGAAGTGGCTACCTGAAGCACTGGGACCCGCAACATTCCTGGCACCATTTATCATTGAGAAAACGTACAGGCCACTTTGCCGATCACAGCCCAATAGGCCCAGCACACAGAGTCCTCATTGGGAATTTTTTAAACTTACAAGATAAAGTCAGAGTTCTGCAAGCAGCCAGGGCAAAAGGAAAATTACTGTGCGATGGACAGGAGGATACGTTCATGAGGAGTTACTTTGACAGGGTACAACAGCTGAAATCGCTGAATAATTGCTTCAGAAAGTTTACCCGGCCAAGCTTTGAGTGACTATTGATGGAGAAACACAGAAGTTTGATTCCTTATCAGGGCGCTGAAAATATCGTCCAAAGTATGCAATGCACAAAAGACACACGGAGCAACTAAAGTGAACTACTAAAACTGCAATTATCCTCCAGCACCATGTTAGTTTTGATATTACTGGATATGTTGGCTATTAAGTAAAGGTTACATTTTCACTTCCTGGTTGATGTTCTTCCTGTTTTATCAATATGTCTGCTTAAATTTCTCTCCCCACTCTGGAGGGGTTATGGTGTTGACTCTGTGCCATTCCAAGTTAACAATACTATTCATGAAACGGCTGGTAAATTTGTTTAGGTTCAGGTAATGCTTTTGAGAGAAAAATTTCAATTTGGTTTATGTATATGGCCCAAACAAAAGCAATTCAGCATTATTTTCTTCTTTTTTTTTCGGGCAAAATAATAATGTCAGGCAATTTCAACTGTACTTTAGAGGCAACGCTTAATCGTTCATCAGGGTTGGACACCTGCCATCCAAACCAGAAAGAAAATACAACAATATATAAAGCACCTGAATCTTTATGACCCATGGAGGATTCAAAATCAAGGCAAAAAGGAATATTCATGCTACTCAACATCATTTAATACCCACTCCCAAATAGGTTATTTTTTTAATCTCATCCTCTCTGATACCAAATACAACTAAGTACATATATGATAGCATTGTTTTGTCAGATCATGCCCCAACTTCCCTATTTTACAACGATTTATATTCAAACGTATGCTCTTCTATTTGATGCTCAGTCATTCAGTTATATAACATAATGGTCTAAAACCAAAATGACAACTCTTAAAGTAAGAGATAGGAGTGGTTGGGAGACTTAAAGGATGATATCTCAGTAAATGAGGGGAGTAGAATGTTTAAAGGCACATACTCATACCATCAATACCCGACTGGGAATAATAGAATTAATTTGGATAATGAGAACGTATATCTCCCCTGTAGTATATCTACAGGGGAGATATACTACAGATATTCTCCCTGTGTAGTTAAATAAATGTGATCCTAAGATACCCAACCTATTTTCTAAGTGTAATATTCACCAGGGTACACTGAATCACTGTTCGGTGTGAAATATATCTCTCAAATTGCATCTTCCCCATGACCTTTATGTCCATTTTAGGTGTTATCCAGACAACCGTTCTCTAGTCAGTAGATAAAGAAAAATGGTCGATCTTTATCTACTACAAGCCATACGCTCTATCGCATTGTGCTGGAAAAGGGTTGGATGCCAATCTCTTGGCCACTGGTTAAAAAACTTAACATCAAATTTGGCTCCCGAGAAAAATTACTTGTATAGTTAGGAAGAAAATTTCAGTTTTTGTTCAACATTTGGAGGGTGTTTTTGGAATTTGAAAAAAATTGTGATATTGAAGAGGCATAGAAATGTGAGGTAATAATGAAGGTATAATTTATTTTGATGAATGTATGGTGAAATTTGATCAATACCTGTGTTTATATACGTTTTGCATTTTATTCACTTTACTTGTTATTAGTTATTAACCTTTACACGGTTACTGTGTTTCATTTACTACTTTTTTGAATTAATTAATTGATTTATTTTAAATGTATTTCATTATTTGATTTTTATGTAATTATTGCAGTTTTTGTTGCTGCCATATATTCATGTTTGGGGACTGTCCAGATTTTGTTTGTATATTGTGATGAATGTTTATTGTATGAATGTATAAAAGTAATAAAGATATGTTTAAAAGAAATTGGCATTTCACTTGACTCAAGGAGATCTATCATGTGTTCATATTTTACTCGCTAGGCAGACCTCTATTCATGAAAAATACTGTGGACATAATTAAACATTTAATTTAAGGAGTACAATCAGGGGGATCACTTGTACGAAACAGGGGAATATGGACTTAATGGGGATACACCCTTGCTGTCAGGGATGACAGCATAGGTCTAGTTGTACTTATAGTTGCCATCCAATGCTGTAAACCGTTTATATTGTATGGCAACTGATAATGCTGCTGAATATATTTTTAACGTTTACGTTTATAACTGCTTGACCTTTCCATTGCATCAGCCTTTAATGAAGCATCAATTAAGAGTCCCTGTGAGAGCTTTCTTGGTATGACCGAACATGCTTAACTACTGACAGGAGGGAAAATGAAAGCTATCCCCAAATGTACCACTGGGCAATGATACTACTCAAACACATCTCACATTTAGACCTTCTGTCTCCTAGGATGCTCTGAAGGCATAGCATAATCTTTAAGACTTAGATAACTAATTTCACTAAGGCCCTAACATATTTTCTATTAATAAATAATATCAATTTCAAAATCCAACTTGAGAATTCATTGACAAATAACTTAACTTAAGAAATAATTAAATGTGTGTGAATGTGCTAAACAGTGTTCTGGAGAAAGCATTGTCCTGCAATTCAATAGTTTCGAAACAAAAGAGCTATTCCGGTCTCTCCCACTCATGGGGTTATACATTGGCTGTGCTCTGATCCCTTTGTCCATCAGAGAGATAGAGCATTTTCAGTCTAATGCAACTGGACCCTGGACTAATGACAGCAAACAGCCCCTGTCGGCTAGATGACAGCAGCTGAGAACAATATTTAATGTTGACATCACTTGCTGTGGGAGTCTATTTCTGGTTTCTTCCTTTTATAGGTGTGCTGTTGGAAAATGCTTTCTTGCTCCCCAGACAAAGCACATATAAAAGCTTTGTAAGAGGAGGTGACCTGCTAGGGAATCACTCTGAATTCCTTCATACTCTTGCTTGTTTCTCCGCAAGTACCAGCTCACCTTTGAATCCCTTGACACCATGCCACCAAAGAAGATTGAACCAAAGAAACCGGAGCCCAAGAAGCCAGATCCGAAGAAAGACGCAGCTCCAGCTGCTAAGGCGGCCCCACCTCCGGAACCGCTGCCTGTGGCACCCAAGGAGCCAGCGTTTGATCCCAAGAGCATCACCCTTGAGTACACCTCTGACCAGATTGAGGAGTTCAAGGAGGCCTTCACTTTGTTTGACCGCACACCAACTGGAGAAATGAAGATTACGTATGGCCAGTGCGGAGATGTGATGCGAGCTCTGGGTCAGAACCCTACCAATGCAGATGTCCTAAAAGTGCTCGGGAAACCACGGCCAGAGGACATGAGCACAAAGATGGTGGACTTTGAGACCTTCTTGCCAATGCTGCAGCATATCTCCCGTGCAAAAGACCAAGGCAACTTTGAGGATTTTGTAGAAGGGCTCAGGGTTTTTGATAAGGAAGGCAACGGCACCATCATGGGAGCCGAACTGCGTCATGTGCTGGCAACACTGGGAGAGAGGATGACAGAAGATGAGGTGGACAGACTGATGGCTGGACAGGAAGATACCAATGGGTGTATCAACTATGCATCCTTTGTTAAGCATATTCTTTCTGGCTGAAAGTGACAGCGGCAAAAAGACTTAATTTTACCTCTATGGTCTCCAGTTTCTGGATCCTTGATTTGTTTATATAGAGGTGAGCATGTCACATACTTTGTGGCATTGCTTTTCTGTCAAAAGCAGCAGTTAAATGTTCATTGAAATAATTGCCTGTCTTTAGTTCTTTTTATTAAGCACTAAGAAATATAATGGAATACCAGTGACATGAGAACATTGACTTCTATAAGAAAAATACATTAATAAAAAGAATTATGACTACAACTGCCTCACAAATGTCATTTCAGTTAAAACAAAATATAAGTTCTACAAAAAGGATGATGAATCTTGCAAAATTACATACAAAAGTGCTCATGCTAATGTGATTAGGGAGAACTGTTGTTGGGACAGAAGGAAAAAAAATAGGATTTGGCATTTGAAATTGGAATAGATCTGATTGTACTCTACTTGAAACAAAGAATATCTAAATAAGCATGCCTGTCATTGTGGTACAGGCAGCTGCTGTGGATCAAGATATAGTTCAACTTTCTGGACGCACACACACACAAAAGAATGCTGTCACACACTGGCCATGACGACTACAAGACAGGTGCTATTATCTATTGTAGTGGCTGACACAGCAGACATTCAGAAACCATTGTGTGTCATACAAATATGATGAAACCGTACAAAATACAAGATTCACTTTTGACTGAGGTGGGAAGAAACCAACTGCAAATATGTAGATTTAGGGATTTTCAGGCGTATTTATTTTAGGTATTTATTTTTCTGACTTTTTACTTTTACTCCCTTAAATAAAAATATCTTATTTTCAGAAGATTATTTTTATTTTGCCTCATTGCTTGCTTTGCTGACATCAAGACGGAAGGGGCAGGAACAACAGTGAACTTTGTACAACATGTAATTTGTTGTACATGATGGGTTTTGGAGACACATCTATAACTCAATAATAAACTTTACTATTATCTCCAAATACTACCTTGCTGATAATAGTATCATTATTATACCAATGCACTGTAGGAATTACACATTGCAGCATTTATAATTGTGAAAAAAATGAACAATGGACAACATCATATTTAATTTACAAAACAATTATGTGTTTTATGTCGGACAATGCATCAAATTGTTAAAATGTTGAACCTGAATTGATCAAGTAGGGCTTTCCTTGTTGCTGTTTCTCACTTTATATTAATTAGTCAAAGAATAAAAAACAGGGAAATAAATATCAACGATTTTCATGGGCTCAGGAACTTTAAATCAGGTTGACTTGAATTTATCTTTTACTTTTTTTTTTTTTGTTCTGTGTAGTTGTAAGGTCCAGCCTGACTGTAAGGTTGACTTCCTTTCGCGGAGGGCAGTCTAGAGAAAAATGATGGTCTCATGCTGATGAGGATGGCAAAAGAGACGTCTCTGGAGGTTTAGGCAAAGGCTGACCTTCCCAGTGGCAGGCATGAAACTGGCAGAAAAACATCCTCGCAAAGAAATTATTTTTATCTATAGACTGGATTCACAGGTGTCAAATGGATGTGGTTTTTTTTTTAAGGTGAAAAAAGTTATAGCTCTGTTATAAACCTTATTTTCCAATGAGATATTAGAAAGATAGAGAGAAAGAGAAAGTCCTGCTGTGGTCTGGTATAGTCTAGAGTTCTTGAAACATACGAAAATGTAGACTTCCAAAAATAATAAGAATAGTGGCTGTTTCAGTTGTAAGACATATCATGTATAATTAAAATAAATAGGATTGGGCTTTTGCCTACAATACAGCACACAGGTTTATTAGGCACACTAATACATTTCCAAGACAGAATAGCAAGAAAGAATAAATAAAGACCTCTGTTAGATTTTTTCTAAATCCCCTTGATTTTCAAAGTTTAAGGGTAAACTTGAGTTAAGAACTTTTAACGAGACAAATGAGGTTGGTGATAACGCTCTTTGTTGCCTCTAAATGTTCTATAATTCTATGAGATTCTCTAATTGAGAAATATTTTAAAGATCATGTGGGAAATATGTGAGAATTCCAAAACACTACACTAAAATTTATACGAACCACAGAGGAGGGACGGCGCCATGCAGCTGCAAAGCTGTAACAGTATAGAAATCGTCTGTCAAAGCTGGTTGAAATCAAACTTTGAGTAAATGCTTTATTGCTAATGGAATAATGGACAAATAAGTGTTTGCTGGTTAAATTTGATAAAAAAAAAAAAAATGAAACCTTTACATATATATGTAAATTTGAGTTCCAAGTACCATCGCTGCTGTTTTTTTTCAAGAACTTAATATTTTCCATAGGGCCTTACAATGTACATTTACATCTTTTGCAGTTGCTTTTGTCACCTTTTGTTCATCAGAAAATGGGCAACATGCTCAATCGAGATAAAATGCAGCTGCAGTCCACCTGAGTCAAGCTGCTGCAAGGGCTCCAACCTGTTAAAACTTGTGCTTTAATGAAAAGCAAGATGATCAGTGATCCTTGACTGTTACTGAGGAGGTTAGTTGGTCTCCCGCCTAAGGGAAAACTTTTATGCTCATTATGAAACCAAACAGTCAATTCTATAGTAGTCTCAGTCAAAACTTGCATTTTCACTTAATTGTTCAATAATGGGTTTAAAGGTGATAGATGTTAACATTTTGTTAGCTCACCCCTCCATATTCAAAATCTACGGTGCTCTTCAAATTTCAAACAGATGTCATTGCGTGGACACCACCATTTACCTCTCATCGGTTTCACGAGTCGAGTCTCCATGTTTTCTTTGACAGAAAGGCTCACCCTCTGTACCTTTTGCTTGTGCTAAATGGTTAATATGATCCTCCATTCGTCAAAAGACAAAAATCAAGCTACAACACATTTATCTTCTTCAGTTGCTTTTAGAGGCAATAGATTTCATCGACTTTCCCACTTCAACTTACATATACAAAAATCCTCTCTTGCTAGAGCCAGAATTTGTTTTGTTTTTTCAATTCCATTTCAGGCTACTGATATTTTTTTATGCAAAATATCCCAAACCATGTTAAACTCAAGCGCACATGGTTTTGATTTCCCTCAAACATCAGTTTTAATACTCCAGACTCAAAGATTATTATTGCCTCATTATTGCTCTTGGAACTATATCTATTCTGGCTACACAGATGTACTACAAGGTGAGGGAGTATAAATCCCTGGACAGAGTATGTGTTGAGTGAGTGGAAATGAAAACAGCTGTCAGACGTTTTTTTTTATTAGCTATAAGCTTTGGCTTTATTGTGCTGTAAATGACAACATATAAAAGGCTTATCAAAGAGCTGCTGGGTATACTGACAATACTTAATCCAGCTACTTTTTCAATATATCCTCCTCAGATTTCATCATGTGATTATATTCAGGAAAAGTCAGGGATATTATGGAATTGTCATTACCGCCATAAAGGTAAAGAGGTGAAGGTCTTTGGGGAAAGTTTGGATGCATATTTCTGGCACTAGGTGGGAACTTTATCTCCAAAAGTGTCAGGCCATCATTTCTTAGTCGTACTTAGTCCAAATTTGGTGCATATGAATCGAATCAAAAACATCAATGTTGTGTACATCGTGTTTTATTCTCATTGTTCACGTTTTACTGACCAGGGGGAGATTTTTACGAAAAACAAAGTTTTTGGATAAGACTTCCTAGCCGTTAGTTCTATTGAGCCAGATGTGCTGCATATAGATCAACTAAAGGACATATATCTTGTTAATATCATAATTTACACTAATAGTGAATATTTAACTCAGTAGGGGGGAGCTTTTTTTTTTAAACTAAAAACATCTTTTTCCGGACAACACTCAAAAAACATTTAATGGATATTTTTCAAATTTCATACCTAGACCTTAGTGCGAGGAACAACTGGGTTGATTTGGGGAAATATTGTAAAGTTCTGACACTAAGGGGATCTTTTTCACCAAAAGTTATTGGGCCATCAATTTTCAAGCATTGTTCTGATTTTGTCCAAATTTGGTGAATATGAATTAACTCGCAGAGATCTATCTTGCATACATCACATTTTACTGTAAAAGTTCACATTTAACTCACTAGGGAGAGCTCCTTTTTTTTTATACAAAAAAAAACGTTTTTCCAGATATATTTCAAAAACTTTCATTAATAATCTACAGACTTTTTTTCCCACATAGATCTCAATGGGAGGAAGAAGTGCATTGATTTTGGGAAAGGTCGGTTGTTTATTTCTGATACTAGGAGGAGCTTTAACTCCAAAGATTATCCGGATATTATTTCTCAACAGTTTGTCCAAATTTTGTGCATAGGAATGAACTCAAGGAGATCTATTTTGTATATATCATGTTTTACTTTAATAGTTCATATTATACTCACTAGTGGAAGCTTTATTTGCAATAGTTTTTAGGCCATAAATTCTCAAGCATTTCTCCAATTTTGTCAAAATTTGGTGCATATGAATCATCTCGAGGATTTCTACCATGTATATGTATTATGTAATATTTCACCCATATTTTAATGAAATAGTTCAAAATTCGAAAGTTGTTTTTTTTTCTTTTACAAATCTACTATGGACATAACTTCATATTTAATACTAGGGGTTCAATCAGGGGGATTGCTCGTACAACAAAGGGGATTGGGGAGTTTTGTGGGATATACCTTTGCTGTCACGGACAACACCATAGCTCTAGTTTTAAAATACAAAAATTTAACTGAAGTTGTGCTTCTTTGGAAGGCACAACAAATTTGCAGATCTCTGCAACATGATTTCATTTCACACCGTATTGGTTATGGTTTTTAAGTATCTCAAGAATCGGTTGATGACACACTGGTAAAAAGAAATATCACTTTTAAAAAATTTGTTCCAAAACTAGGCCTGTGCTGTTGTCCTCATCAGCAAGGGTACATCCCCAAAAAGTCCCAAATCCCCAGCGTTGTAGAAGTAATCCCTCTGATTGAACTTCTTAGTTAAATCTGAATTTATATCCAAAAAAATAGTTTTTTTCCCAAAATATAGCTTCTCCTATTGCGTAAAATATGACCAGTTAGAGTGAAATGTGTTATTTGCAGGATAGATCTCAAGTCAATACATATTGACCAAATCTGGAATTATTGGGAATAACGATAAGGAAGTTGTGACTGTAAAAAACAGTGTTTTTTTTGTGAAAAAATAGTTATATTTTATGCAATGGGAGAAGCTAATAACTATTAGAGTAAATTATAACATATACAAAATATATCTACTCAATTCAATACAATTACACTACATCAGACCAATGGTAAAGAAATTATGGCCCAAAATTTTGGGGAGATAAAGCCACCCCTAGCGTTGGACGGACCTTTCCCAAAATCAATCCATTTCTTCCTCACAGTACGTTCTATGGGGCTATAAAATTTGAAAATGACCCATGAAATACTATGTTGGAAAACAGTGTTTTTGGGGAAAAAAAAGCTCCTCCTCGTGAATAAAATAGGAACTATTAAGGTAAAACACAATGTATACAAGTCAGATATCTTTTAGTCGATTCATACACATCCAATTTGAATTAAATCGAAACAACAGTTGAGAAATTATGGCCAGAAAAGTTTAGGATATATATCTCCCGCTAGTGTCAGAAATATACAACTGAACTTTCCCAAAATTAATCAATTTCTTCCTAGCACAAAGGTCTATGTGGGTATACAATTTGTAAACAAGCTATTTAATAGTTTTTGAGTTATCACGTTTACACAAAGGATCTGCAGCGGATGCAGACCATGAGGCAGATGCAGTGGTTGCGATGACGATTCTATAATATCCCTGATTTTTCGCAGACATAATGCATATACTGTAAAAGTTGGCTTTATTTAAAATAAGCCGGAAGACAAATGACCTGAAAATTACAAAGTAGATCATTAAAACTAATTTGTAAAACTGAGGAAAAACCATTTAGTTTTAACTACTTAAATTTAAATTCATACACTTTTCGTGATCGTGATATTTCCCAACTTTATTGTTTTCAAAATGTATTACATTTTATGGTGTTCAAAGTGGTCTCAGGTTGTAATAAGTATAAAAAAAGCTGCCAATGGAACAAGTGAAATTTTGCTTGGTAAGATTTACTGAAATAAGACGTGACATTTAGTTAAAAGAGTCATTGAAATTATCGGGGAAATTCTAATTTTGAAATACATATACTATATATTGATCATTTCAGATAATTTCAAGATTCTGTGATTTTACAACATATTCAGGATGCAATGTCTAAAAATGTGTCCCTATTTCTCACTGTAATGTTACTTGTTGAGGCAGCGTGTCTAACATTAAGTGCAATGAGTTATTTAGACTACAAATCTGACAAACCTACATGGTAAGATTCTGAGTTTTTTCAGTGTAAAGATCAAATCAAGATCTTGAATCTTGAAGAGTTGAATTACTTTCAGGGAAGACAAGCAGCAAATATATCAAAATATGTGGTTAAAATATGTTCTGGGACGCACAAGTCAGTAGGTATTATGTTACATTATATACAGTAAGTCAGGCCTTAACTATATATTAGACCTGTCCTTGTAATTCAAAATCCAGTCAGACTCCTTGGTAAATGAGATGAGCTAATCTAGTCTATTGGTTAATATATTGCTCTCGCTAAAGAATGATCAACTGGCAACAAATGATGCAGGTAGATCTCTACCATGGGATGCCTTCTTTGACTTCAGTTTTTTTAATTTTCTCCTTTTTTCTATTCTCATTAATCTCTTACTTCTCTGCTAAGATATCAGTGTTAAAGTGAGCAGTGCAGACCTTCACTGAAGTCATGTCTGCTCCCATGAATATTCCAGAAAAATGACAAAAGTGTGTTTCACAGTTTGAAATTATTGATGAATATGAATCCATCTGTTTCAGATATCAAATTAAGGGACGATGCAAGATTGTTATTGTTAACATCCCAAAATAAAGCTCACGACTCAGAGTAGCCTTTAGCAAGACGCCTACATGAGGCTTCAGTTCAAAGCAAGTTTAATAAAACTACATTTATTTGCATTAACCAAACCAATAAGAGTTGCAAGCCCCAGACAGCATAAAAAAAGAGGGAGAAGGTATCCAACAAAACCATTCAGGGGTCATCTAATTTGGGCTTCTCTCCAAATCTAAAAAATATCTACCACAACAAGATCAAAGACCAGAAACGGGACTGCGGGAAACTCCGATCTCCACTGATAATTATTCAAGCAAATAATACTAAGATCAAAACAAAAATAGTGCCACTCACTGCCTTATCGGGCTTTACAATATTCAACATGTGCTGTATCCGGCACCAAAACATTAACAGATGATTCTTTAAGTTCTGTAAGGTATGATACTGGGCTTTCATGGATCTGAGTTCTTTGTACAGCACATCACATATATGCTTGATGCCATGTCAACACCTTGTACTCGTTATGGTCCTCAACTATCCTGAGATGTATGAAATTGAAATGATAAATTAAACGATTTATTTTTTTTATTTTTTTGCTCGGTAGCAGGTTGGATTATACTGCTAAAAGAGGGTAAAACCTTTCAGGCAGGGATGTCATGCGTTTATAAAAATGTTCAGGAGGTGATACATGCCATAGCAGCATTCACATCAATGGCAGGATTCCAAGGATTTTCCAGCAGATCATTGTCCAAAGTATCACATTGTCTCCAGAGACTTGATTTCTTCACACAGTGCCATTTCTTCCTCACATAAGTCATGCACCTGCCCCCGGCTATCTACATGATGTAAAAGAAAACATGATTCATCAGACCAGATAACCTTTTCCCATTGCTCCGTGGACCAGTTCTGATCGGCCCTTTGTAGGTGCTTCCAGCAATAGACAGAGGCCCACATGGGTACTTTGATGGATAGCTATGCAGCCCTATACGCAGCAAGCTGGTATGGACTATGTGTTCTGAAACCTTTCTGTGAATATCAGCATTAAATACTTCAGCAATTAGCAAGTACAGTAGCTATTCTGTGGACAACACGGACAACTATGGCCTTCACTCCCCATGTGCATCAATGAGTCTTGGGCTTTGATGACAACTTCAGTATACCCCATACGCATTGTAGTAACCACTTTAGACCGGGAGCACCCAAACAAACCTGATGTACAACCCAGTTGTTCACCCCTGACTTGGTTGCTCAGATCTTATGAAATAATAATTATTCATAGTTACTCACTTTCCCTGTGAGTGGTTCTAATGTTGTGCCTGGATAGTGAATGTTAAAGCTGAAAAGAGTTCTCAGGCATTCTGGACTGAAAGTGGAGGCGAAAAATAGATATGAGTGAATGGGGTAGAGTACTGGTGCCAGAGCTCATTTGACAGATACACCAATAACTGCTTAGCACCAACGTTCATGTTGCCCTTGGTAAAATATAAGATTTCACAAAATACCACTTTAAAAAAGAAAAGCTTCTTGAAATATCTAAAAGAGAGTGTGTCTATTTTGGTGTTTTATGTCAATATGCATGCATAGAGGAGTTTTGATGTCTGACATACTGTATTAATATGATATTTCACATCTTTGAGATTATCAATAAACATGAAGTATTACTTACCTAACGTGTGGATATAAAATGCTCTACAAAAACAAAGTGAAGACGAATTAGCTTTTGGATTTTCTCAGCCATGTGCCCCACATATTTGATATAGGACTTTAAAGCTAGCAGCTGCTGATAAATCACGAAGGCTGCCTTTCAACTGGGTTTGGAGCTGGTTGCCTAGTGCACTAAGAGCCTCCTATGCATGATCTTGAATGATGATGAACTGAATATGATGAGTGACATATTCCCTATTTAGCTGGGCCTTTCTACAATTCCTACAGTACGTCTAACATAGCATTTGAGAGTAGTGTGTTTAAGCGCTATAATATGATCTCATCTACTGTTAATTCATCGGAAGAAAAACAAAGTTCACTTTCGGTTGAGCTAAACTTTTTGCTGTGTGTCAATGTGTAAATTTCATCCAGTCAATTTCAAAACAAAATTATTAAATAACCTGATGTAAGCTTCACATAATGAGAGGCCTATAACATAAGACTTGCACTTGGGGATTTATTGATAACTTTAAGCAAACGTTAATTATACAAAGTAAAAACATTAATGAGAACGGTATTCATTAATGAGAATACCAATTTAATCACCTCTAGGATATGCCAAACCTTACTTCTAGATGGAATTTCATGCAAATTTGTGTTTCCGTTACCGTTCTAACAAAAAAACAGACAAACAAACATACAAACTAAATGTTACGGTCTCCTTTCAGTACATGGCTCAGAGGAATCCATAACACATAAAGAAGGGCACCGATGCAAACAAAAGAGGAAGAAAGCTATAAACCAGCCACGCAATGGGCCGTCGGATCTGAGCTCCTCCCCTTACCTACATTTTCGATTATCCAAAAACATAAACAAGACCGAAAATGGGATTGCCAGGAACTCCCAACTCAATTTAATATTAGACTAACCAAGGGAGTGCATAAGGAACGAAAAGACTTCCTGCTGGAGGATGAGAAAGATCTTTGGGGCTCTGCCTCCACCGCCTTTACACTCCGTAAGTGCAACTCAAACCTATAAGCACTAAGTAATGAGGGGAAAGAACAGACGTTAATGACATGTAAAAAAATTTAATGAAGACTGGAAATATGTTCATAAAAAAACAGAGTTTGTCTGTTTGCATAGGAGAGAAAAAACATTACCTCCTGGGCAGAGGTAATTATTTAACGGATACATTTCATACAAGAGGACAGTCTATGGGTAGTTACGCAAAAAAAAAATTTCCAATAATTTAGATTTACAGTTCAGGAACTGCTGATCTGAACTGGTTCAACTGATTCTGAGTTAGTTAACTCGGAGTTAAAATTGTGCACAAGGACGATCAAAAGCCATCAACAGTGTAGCTCCGATACTGTTATTCACCATGGCAACCAATGAGACGCCATGTTTTCGCCCATTTAGATGCAAAGTTTACATGCGCTCACGAGAGTATATTTATTCAAAAAAAGAGAGACACATCATCATCATAGAAAGAAAGAAAACTGGGTCGGGAGGGAATTGCTGCACGGGTGAATGTATCTACTACTTTTACCATATTTTTTTTAAATATTGTGTGTGAAAAACTGTTGGAATGATGTTGAACAGACTTTTAATTTCCTTTATGGCCATATGTACATGTGAAAAGCAGATGAAAATAAAATACAAATAGACTTAATCCTGGGTGGACCAAGAACTCACAGGAGGAATTTTGTTTCTTCTGAGAACACTTCATGATTCCATTAATCCCCGGTGATGAGCCAGAGAGGGTTGAGTGACGACTGCAGCCACCGATACGAATAAACTTTTATGGATGGCAAATGATTCATGATTATATCTCAAGTTTGTTTTAAACATACTCATAATAGCAGAGCTTGAAGCTCAGAAGGAGGAGTTCTCCTGCCAGCGAGCAGGTTAGGTTAAAAAAATTCCCCCTAGTAAGTCAAATATGAACTTGAGTGAGTAAAATGTGACATGCAAGGCAGATCCCTAACTCAAGTCTTTCCTCGCACGTTTGTCTATTTGGGTATAATGAGGCGGCTTTAGCTCAGTAAGTTGTTGATCAACCGGGAGACCAGGGTCCAAGCCCAGCCCCTGACGCATCAAGCCTTGGGTCCATGAGCAAGACCTTGCAACCTCAGCTCCCGGGCACTTCATCCCTCAGGGATGGATTAAATGCAGAGATAAATTTCCCAACATTGTACTGTATGTATATATTGTGTAACATGTGATAAATAAAGAAAAGATTATTATTATTATAATTTCAAAATGATCAATGAAAGTGTTTGAATTATGTCCCAAAAATGTGCTCTTTGTAAAAAAAAATCTCTAAAAATCTCTTCCTACTGGGTAAAATTAAAGTACAAAATGATATACACAAGATGGATTGCTTCAAGTTTATTCATATGAACGAAATTTGACGGTGCATACGAGGTAGCTGTCGACGAGTCGATTCCAAATTTGGAAAATTTAAATAGGTCAAATTAAATAGGAAATTATGAACCGAAAAATTCTTGAGATAAACCATCCAACCGACCATTCCCAAAATAATTTCAGTTCGTCCTCGCACTAAGGTCTTTGTAGGGGGTATACAATTTGAAAATGATCCATCCAGTAGTCTTTGAGATATTGCGTTTGAAGGATCTGCCGCACACATGGCGGTGGCCACGATGGCTCCATAATATCCCCGACTTTTTGGGGATACAGTATAGTATAATAATGTATAGAAAGAAAATATTTAGAACCTTTGCCTATACTTCTAATAGGTCTATTGGACAAAAACTTCAGACCCATTTCCAAGCTCTTTTTCCCATGAAAGGTTCTAGAGAAGTTAGTTTATGATCAACTTTTGAATGCCTGGCATTTAATTGCAAGCCCCCTTTCTCTATGACCGACCACTCAAACCAAACCCAGCCTTCATATCTGAGTTGTACAACCGTTTGTCAACATTTTGCACAACCTCTGCCAATATTATGGTACTTGGAGATATGAACATTCATTTCAACTCCCTTGCATGTCGTTTTGCATCCGAATTTCTCCAACAACTGGATTGTTTTAATCTCAGGCAACTTGTCTATGTCCCCACCCACAACATGGGACAAACACTGGATCTAGTCATCACTGACTCTGCTCCTCTCAGCAATCTTCTTGTGTGTGATCTGGGTGTGTCTGACAACAAGGCCGTGTCCATGGAATTGTCACTTGTGTCCCCCCTCACCAAGCCCAAACGTCAAATCTACTTCAGGAATTTGAAACACATCAACTCAGAAACCATGACACTTGACCTCCAGCATGTTCTGTCTGCAAACTTTGTATCAGCCAATGACTCACTGGATTTCTACAATAACTCCCTGAGTAGCATCCTGGATCCTCACGCCCCTGTAAAAACTAGAACAGTCTCCTTCTCACGCTCAGCCCCCTGGTTCACCAGCGAGCTACGGAAAATGAAGGCAGCTGGGCGTGTCCTTGAGCGCAAAGGCTATATCGCCTTTGTTTCTAAGCCTGGCTCTGGGAACGTCCAGGAGCAATTGATCCGCCGACCTCAGACAGGTAGAGTGGCATCATGCCAGTAAGACTTTTAAAACAATAAACAATGTTCTAAACTGGATCCTAAAATCTATTGGACCCTGGTGTAGGGAGATATGTATAGGTGTTATATGGTCACGCTGTTTCTTTCCTGTCTAAAGGTGGGCTGCAGTGTTTTGTACAACCTGCAGGCGATAAGGTGACAAATGGTCAAGTCCAAGATACAAAGAATAACAATAATCCAAACGGGATGTCATGAAGGCATGAATTACTCTCTCAAAGTCGATAGGAGGGAGAAAGGCCTTCACCTTAACAAGGAGCCTTAATTGAAAATAGATCGTCTTGACAAACCAGCTAATCTGTTTATCAAATCTGAAGGCACAGTCAGAAATCACGTTCCGGGACCTTGAACTTCCAGGGCAAATGTATTCTGTTCTGTCGGTAAAGTAGGATTGAAACCAGTTGAGAGCGGTGGCAGTGAGTCCCATGGTGTGATGTAGGCAGTGTAGGAGTATTCCATGGTTCACAGTGTCGAAGGCAGCAGACAAATGAAGAAGAATCAAGAGGGAAAGTGAACAAGCATCTGCTGCCATCCGTAGGTCATTTGTGACTCTAAGCAGAGCTGTTTCTGTGCTGTGGGCGGAGCGGAAACCAGACTGAAAGGTTTCAAAGAGGTTGTTGTATTTGAGGTGGTCCTGGAGGTGGGCAGCAACTACTTTTTCTAGTACTTTGGAGAGGAATGAGAGTTTGGAAATGGGCCTGTAATTAGCAAAACTTCTGGATCGAGAGTAGGTTTTTTGAGGACTGATTATGGCGGCTTTTAGGGCAGACGGAACAAATCCAGCCTGGAGGGATTGGTTTATTACAGCGGTGATCATGGGACTGATGGAATAGATGTTAGTTTTCACTAGGGCTGTAGGAAAGGGGTCAAGGGCACAGGTGGAGGGTTTCATCGTCCTGATGATAAACTCAACCTCTTGCTGTGAGATTTCTGGGAAGCACTTTACAGGCTGGGAGATCTCAAACTGTGAGTAAGCAGACTAGATAGGTAGAGTGGAGGAACCAGAAAGGACAGAACGGACTGAATCAATTTTTGATTTGAAGAAAGCCATGAAATTATTACAGTGCTTTTATATAATTTCTGTAAGTGGGGGACTTTGTGGTTTAAGAAGATGATTGATAGTGGAAAAGAGCTGCTTAGAATTTCCAGGACTGGTTTTGATAATGTTCGAGTAGAACAGTGACCGAGCCTCTCTAAGGGACTTTGGGTAGAGCTTTTGGTGTTCCCGAAAGGCTAGCTTGTGGACAGTGAGACCTGAAGCCTTGTAACGTCATCACCATCAACGATCATTGGATGGTCTCACAGACCTCCACGTGCTAGCCAATGCTACCCTAACTACTGTTAGGTACCAGGATGAAACTCAGACCCACTATCACCTTATACTGGTCGAATGGACCCTGGGTTCCTCCCGGTGCAGGACAATGCCCGCCCTCATGTGGTCAGAGTGTGTAGGCAGTTCCTGGGGTTGGTCCTCATGTTCCCCGAACCTGAATCCACCTGAGAACCATTGAGATGTTGCAAGATCGCTGCATCAGATGCCACCACCACTGACCACAGACTCTTCAGGAGCCTTGATCCAGGTCTGGGAGGAGATCCCCCGGGACACCATCCTCCATCTCATCAGGAGCAGGCACAGAAATGTTCAGGAGGTCCCTTTGTCATGTGGGGGTTAAACACACTCCTGGGTAACATTATGAGTTGTTGTAATAAAAATTAACTTTAGTTGGATCAGTCCGTTATTTCAGTATCTCAAGTTGATTTTTGTTGTAATTTAGAATCAGGCCCTTAATGGTTTAAGGATTTTGATTTCCATTGATCGTTCTTGCATCATTTGGTTCTAAACTAATTTCCCAATGTACATCAATAAAGATTTTCAACTTGAATGTTTCTTCCATCGAAATCCGGACTATGTTTTAAGTGTTCCCTTAATATTTTTAACATTGTACTTTGGTGCATATGAATCGACTCAAGGAGATCTGGAATGTAAATATCCTATTTCACTCTAATACTTAAATAGGTGGGATAACTTGTCTAATGCAGGGGATTGCAGACTTTTCAGGGATATACCTCTGCTGTCGGGGACAATAGCATAGGCCTAGTTTTCTGTGATGTTGAATTTGAAATATGCACCATCACCTGCTGGCCTACTTGGCATTCTACAGCATTTTCTAGTGTTTTTTCCAAACCTGGTGCTTGAGGATTGTTTTCACAACATTGTCACATGAACATGGAACATTCCTCAAAAGACTCTTCAAAAAAATCATATCATGTAAAGGAGGCCTTGGAGTTGAACATTGCATTCCTCTGGCAGTTTTTCTTTTAACCACTGTCACATTGATGTTAATGAGTGATGTGAATAATAGAAATGAAAATATGAAGATCTTGATTCACCTCACAGTAATATAATTAGCAAATTTAAAAAATGTGTTCAAAAGTGCAACTACTTTTGGTGACTGTAGAATATATTGTTTCCCAAAACAAAACAAAAATTGATTGAATGATAAGAAGTAAGTATTTGATGACATAAATGCTGTAAATATAAATGTAAATGTTGCAGAGTCAAATTGGACACATTTAATGAGGTTTTACTTGGAGGACTTGTTCTAAACTAGTTGCTCTATTATTGCGGGTGTGCATAAATCAACATACATATATATCTGTTTTCACCCTGCTATGTTGAGAAACACTAAAATGCTAAAATAATACATTAAGAGCAATATGCCCTTAACGTAATGTCAATCATAGGGAATTAAGTCGTATGGCTGCGAGTTGTATTTCTGTTTTACCGTAGGTGTAAGAAATACTTGATGTAAATCTATGGCCTTAAGTCTAATCATAATTGAGTCTTATTTTTTGATGTAACTGAGTAAACATTGTAGCGATTCCAGACAGATCCTCTGGCCAAAACATCCAAGCAGCTAAAAGAGAAATTGTTTTTTACATCTCTCATTAAATATTGCAAATTTGTTTTGCCTCAAATCTCCTTTGAATTCTGTTGTAAAACTGACTACATATTCATCCTTTCTGTTTTCTATCCTCACAGGTGCAGATTATCAGTGTAGAATTGTACCTCTGACTCTAATTAACGACACACCAAATGTGTGTGTTGCACAGTTTAAGCAGGCGCTTTTAAGGCAGAGGAAAAAGTGAAGTGATTCTTTCAGGGAAGAAAATGTATTAATCAACATAAGTAGTTAGGCTTCATTATAGCAAAGAGGATGCTTATTCTTCGCCCTCATTTTTCATGTGGAATTATTTTCTTTTGATCAGTAAGCTCTCTGAAAAATGCATTAAATATCAGGATCAGTGGGAATTAAAAAAAACATCCTCTACCAAAACATTAATGTTTGTGATAAATTTATAGCTGAGATTTAGCCCCTAAATATATTTGGTTTGGATAGAGTGGATCAATAAAAAACTGATTGACAGCAGCTGTTGAATTAATGGATGAAAGTTTGACTCTATGCATTTTCACTGTAGAAACCCTGAGCTAAGCCACAGTCATTAATTCATATATTGAGAAAATTTGCACAATCCCTCTGATGCTAGCTGAGGCTGTAGAAACCACATCTGGAAGTAAACCCACTCGCAACTACGATCAAAACAACCAATAAAAGGAGATATAACACCATTAGTTAAACTTAACTTAGAATTTTTAAGATTTTCTAAACTGGAAAACACTATGAAGAAGAAAGTATTCCCCAGTTTGAAGCATCAAAGTACGAATAATAAAGCGTATTTTGTATCATTGTAAAGATGCAAGTTAAGCTCAGTTCAAATCTAAAACCCTGATGCAGAGAGCAGCTCAGTTATTCAAAAAAGGGAAAGGGAAAAAAAAAAAAATTCAATCAGTTCCAAACTTTAATTCAAAACATGGCCAAAAAAAAATACAGAAATAAGTAAATAACCAGAAATCAGAAAAATGTTAAAAAGCTTGAGAGTGTGGTGAAGCAATCAACATAAATTATATGTTTTGAGCTAGCATAGACTAAATACAGACTTAAATACGAGGAGCAACGAGCAGCAGCGACAAAAAGAGAGGTAAAAATAATAGACAAGAAGTCTATACTGTGAGTATATCCAGGGCTTCTCCTATCCAAATTGGTGCCCTTAGTGGAATTTGGTCATTATGGCTAACATACCTGCATGTGGACATCTGCATCTTTGTCTATGTCGCTTGCTCGCCGTCTCTGCGTGGTCACGTTTAAAGTTTTATTGACCACCATACTTTACCCCCGGCAGATGGTGCCCACCTTGACCGTGATACCCTAAGCAAGTGTATAGTCTGCATATGGGAAGGGGTTGGTCTAAGTATATCCTCCAAAAGCCCCCAATCCCCTGCATTGTAAAAGCAATCACTCTGACTGAACACGTCAAATTAAAAGAGAAGTTATGTCATGTAATAAAATATGAAATAACCAAGATAGATCTTCTTGAGTCGATTCATATGCAACACATTTGGACTAAATCTGACCAAAAGTTGAAAAACTCTGGCCCGAGAAAATTCTCCCAATTATAACTCACCTTTCTCAAAATCAATCCAGTTTTCTTGGCGCTAAGGTCTATGGGGGTATGAAATTTGAAAATTATCAATGAAATAGTTTATTTTTACGCAAATACTTGATGCTATCACGTTTCTATGAATTATCTGTGGCCATTGTGGTGGCAATGATGATTCCATGATCTTCTCCACTTTCCGGTAAATATCTAATGTCCAGTAATGTCTAATGTAATATTTTCATGCAGTTCAGTTCATTAAATTTCTGAGTTGTTGCCAAAACAAACACTAAAAGTGCTCTACCTCCTTGTTAAAAAAACTTTACCATGATGTCAAGTCTTGAGGTACTGATGTTATGTCACCAAAATTCATCCAAATCGGTTAGTTCGTGTTTCCCGTAATCTTGTGAACCAAGATACATCAGAATGATTGGCATCCTTTGAAAAAAAATAAAAAAAATTAGATGCAAAGATGTCTTTCACAGTTATGACATTTGAAAAAACATCACATCCTTAATATAGAAAAAAAAAACTAAATATTCTCTACCTCCTTGAGATGAGATGAGAACACATCTCATCACACTGAAGATCTGACATCATTCCTCCGTACAGAAACTCACCAACTCCTTCAGATTATGAGGTTGACGCTTATGGACTCCCAGTCTGCAGCACAACCCACAGATGTTCAGTGGGGTTTAGGTCAGTAAACCATGGCGAACCCTATTTTTTGATCTCCCAACCATTCTTGGGTTGATTTTGAGGTGTGGTTCAGATCATTGGGCCTCATTCTCCAACTGTTCTTGAGAAGAAATTTCTTCTTAAGCCTCACTAACACAGTTTTAATGAAGATTATAGCATTCACCAATGTTTTCTTATTTGGGATTTTTACCAGAATCTACGAACATTTGATTGATGCCATGTTTGTGAAAAATAATTGGTTATTGTGTTTTCTTCAATAATACTGTTGTATAATACAGGATTTAGATTACAACTATATTTTCCATTAATTTTCACAGTAATGTATAATAAAAAATAATGACCAAGCATTATATTTATTTTAAAATAAATAAACACTATACAGCAGAATCACTGCACAAGTTCACAAGCAAATAAATGATCCGTTGTAAATAAAGCATATAAAATAGATTGTTGCGCTTTACAATTACTTCAGAACACATCAATTCAATAATTTAATGAAAATTCTTTATTTTTTCAAATTTTAATTAATCGGTGTTTCGGGGATTATTACCAATGTTGATGCTGTCAGTGAAAGAGTCTGAAAGAATCATTCTAGGTTTCAACCGTGAGCTGCTACAGGAAGGTTGCGCGATGCCTGGTTGCGCCGTGTCTGTTAATAAATGATTTGCTCCACAATGCGCTGGTCCAACTATGATAATTGTGAGGCAGCTGGTGCCCAGTCAATGTTTAGCACAAGACATGAAACACGCAAGATTGAGATGGGGAATAGAAGAAGAATACAGAAGGAGAGAGAAAGTGGAAGTGCTGGGAGCAGAGAGGGATGAATAGAACCTTACTGAGCAACCTGGAATGACAAGAAGTGTGAATCAAATGATATGAAAGGATATTCAAAGAAATGCATGTAACTAACAGGGGAAATCTGAAGAACATGAATTCAAGGGCATTTTTCATATATTACAGATTTATATCATTTGGCAATATAAAAAACAACAACTAGAAAGCCCTTAGTAAGTGCAAGTCTTCACCAACACATAACATCTTAAGTGCACATAAACTGTAATCATCCCTGGGATCCTCTGTGTAAAAATTTTTTTCAGTCATTTCCATTAGTTTTAGGTAGGTAAATATAGCAATACAATAACTGTATCCATTTTAACACAACACACTAACATGCAGAGAAAATAATGCTTTTCTGCTCTTCAATGTACGACAGCAAAAACATTTCTGACAAGGCCAGAGTGTAGTGTGTGTCAAAACATTATCAGTTGAAGTGGAATTATAACTGGAGCTATAGGCCTTTAGGATTAAATGTCCTCACAGTGCTGGTCTAACTATGGAATCTGTCTCATGTACTTCCATTAAGAGTGAAGAGCCCAGTCCCTATAATGGTGACCATACTGTGCCTTTTAGGGATTAGTTGTGTGAAAGTCTGTTCATTTCTAATAATCAAGGATCAATCAGTTATCAGAGCTGACTGACGGACTGTCAGGAAGCTGACAAAAGAGCAGAAAGAAGTAGGCCAGACGCATATTGTTTGCTGTGCTGTATGTGAATCGAAAACAGACGTAATAGGGCAGCAAGGTGACCTCTATTTCAACACTGAAAAGTATTCTGTTTTTCTTCTAACTATTCATCTCGTGAAGACTGGTCCCTTTAAAATGGGCCAGTCAAAGTAAGGTTAAATTGTGATGTCAAAAGCAGGCTGAAAAAAAATACAGGCATAGATGTATGCTCAGCATATTCAGGGCAATGAAAAGGCAGAGGGCTGCCACTTAATGAAGGGGTCACGGCAGCTCGCAGAGTACAAGCATAGACTATTGTTTCTTCACTGAAGGCTAGAAGACATTCAATTCTTCAAAGGCTGTGAACAATGGGCCAGCTCATTCTTTACCTATCCCAAACAAGTAATGAGCCGTGCCTTACTTGACTACGTAGTGCTTTTATTAAGAACTCGTTATAGTGAAAAAAAGAGCTTTCAAATAGCGGCCAACTTTATTGATGTTGATAGTTATGGAAAGATCATATAATTTCCTACCTTATAATTCATTGACTTAAAGATCATATATTTAAAAAAGACCCCCTCAAGAGATGAAAATCTATGACATCCATCTAGGGGTTCCATTCCATTCCATTTTATTATGCTTATCATGGGTCGCGTTGTGGAGACAAAAGACTAAGAATGGTTTCCCAGATGTCCCTCATCCCAGCATCATTGTCCAGCGTGCCTTTAACACCTCAACTCTTCCTTTGGGCTGAGCTCTTTCACTCCCTACCCAGAGCTCATGACCATAGACGAGACTAGGGAATTAATAATAATAATAATACATTTAATTTATAATGCACTTTACATTTGGATCAAATCTCAAAGTGCTACAAAGCAAAAGCAGATAAAAGCATCAATAAAAAATAAAATAATAAC
>VRLP01004025.1:0-54697 GCA_009660295.1 Lophius piscatorius
ATGGGGCCAAGGACTGATCCCTGGGGGACCCCACAGGTGACGGTGTGTGTCCGGGACTTTGAACTTCCAAGGGAAACGTATTCTGTTCTGTCAGTGAGGTAGGATTGAAGCCAGTTTAGGGCGGTGGCAGTGAGTCCAGTGGTGTGATGTAGGCGGTGTAGAAGTATTCCATGGTCAACTGTGTCGAAGGCAGCAGACAAATCAAGGAGAATCAAGAGGAAAGACTGAAAGGTTTCAAAGAGATGACTCATGACTTGTATCACATGACTTGTATCCCAGAGAAAATCGCTGGTGGATTTGAAGAAGGTGGTTCTGGTGTTGGCTGTGTAAACTTCAGGAGTTTGTCGACTGGGAGTGGGCTTAGATACTTCAGGAACAGCGCCAGAAGCTGATGTCTGTCTTTCCATCACATTCCATCACGTCTACAAAGTCCAAACAGTTGATTCTACTCTATGCATGTACTGTGTAATGTGATGGATAAAGTAAAGATCATTATTATTAGTAGTAGTATTATTATTAATGCTGGAACCATTCGGATCAATCCTTAACAGAAAAGACTCAATGAAGACCCACAGTTCTAATCCTGATTTACTGTGAGGAAGCTAAGCCTCTTTCAATTAACACCGTCCTTCTTTCCTGCCGAGGATCCATTGACAAATCGGTCATTCTCAAATCTGCCTCCATTGAATCAACTCCAGTCCAGCAGATGTTTCTAAATCCTCCAGGCACGCGAGGATGGCAGAGAACCAACTCGCCAGACGCCAACCGGAAAACACACAGGACACGGATTAAAATAACACGGTAACGTGTTTCCTACAGGGCCAAAACAAAACAAACACAATTATATCCTAATCCTTCCTCTTCTTTCAGCTCTTCCCTTTAGGGGGCGCCACAGCGGATCAGCTCGATCCACATATTGATTTGGCCTAAGTTTTATGCCAGATCCTGAGACAACCCAGTTTCTACTTGGCACTTGATCTATATCTGTCTGTGTGGAAGATTTAAAAAATGTAACTTTAAAGTTTAATCAGTTATATTGACCCAACCCAAGTACATTAAGTTAAACCAACCGTAATTGTTAGATTAATACTAAAACCCATTTAATCATGTGGAAATACAAAAAAATGATGATTTTAAGTTAATCTAGAGAGTTTATTTTTTTACGTAGAGGTGAAACGTTTCTTTGTTCGTCTTTCTGCCAAATCAACCTTAAAAACAAGAACAATTCCCTCTAATTTTTGAACCTTTAAGCGGTGGACCAGCAGTCCCGGTCAATAATACGTCTGTGTCTGCTAACTTGAGGTGCTGAGGAAGCTTCACATCCTCAGATGTGAAGGTTCATCCTCCTGCTCTCAGGCCTCCAGAGAGGAACATCTCGCTGAGGTAATAGTCTTGTTAGCGTCGGATCGCTCTGGAGCCGCTGGCGTCACATCTCCTGCTGAAATGGGCCGATGCTAAAAATATCAGCCCACTTTATGAGGCCTGCAGAAGGAGAGCGTCCCAGGCGTTCAGATGTGGGCTGGTTTAGCGCTCAGCTGCCTCCTCCCTCCTCGACATGACGAATGACTGAGTAAGATCTGCTGATGTCATCCCACGCCTCTTCGGCGCTACGGTCCCCCCCCCCAGTGTTTCTGTGAGAAACACGGACCCTTCCATTCCTCAAACTTTTTGTAGCTTTACTGGCTGGCGAAATTAGCTTACTCAGCTTATTTCTGCAACCCCTTCCGCCCCGCCACTGCTTTGTTGAACACCAGACAGAAGAAGAAGACCAGCTGCTCTTCTTCAAAGGAGCTGTTCATTCAATGTCTGCTGGAGTTCTTAAGTCTGTAAAAAAAACACTTTTGCAGCTTTCTGCTGAAAAGCTGAAGATGTTTTTTTTTTAATGACTCCATTCACTAATATGGCCTAATCCGAGTCTCCAGAAGACCCCAAATGGATTTAAAGAGACTAATGGTGCTGAAATCCTCACCAGAGCGCCAAACCGGAGCTGAACCTTTAGACTGCTTCCTGCCGGTGCGTGTTCCATTTCCTCCCTCACCTCCCGCTGTCGACTGAAACAAACACATCCGCTAATGAGGTGCAAACCCTTCCTGTTCAGAACTGTTCTCACCTCGGCCGTCTTTAAATCAAAAAAGAAATTAAATCTTCCAAATCCACAAGAAATGTCTCCTAAATGTCCATTTTTCAGGGTAAAGGTGCAAAGAGATCAGTCTGGGAAGGGTTCTAAAGCTCTTTTCTATGGTTCTGGGATGCCGCAGATCCACTGTGAAGCACATTAACTACCCATGAAGAAGACCTGGACCAATAGAGAACCTTCACAGAACCACTGGACCACCTGCCACAAACTATCTAAGAGCACAATGAAAGATCATTCAGGAAGTCATAACAGATACAAATGAACCTAAAAAGGATCCGTGGGACCGTCTCACCTCCATAAAGGTCAAAGGTCATAAGACACTGGACAACAATAGCATCCTGGCAGAGTGGCGAGGTCTGAATTTACACCTTGATGACCCTCAGAACTTCTGGGAGAGTCTTCTCTTGACTTAAGAGTGGAAAATTGAACTGTTTGAAGACGAAGGGTGTAAACCAAACACAGCATTCCACTAGAAGAACATCAGACCCCCGGTCAAACATGGAGGTGGCAGGGGAATGTTGTGGAGACGATCCGATGCTTCAGGACCAGGACGACTCGATGTCATTGAGGGAAACATGAACCCTGATCTCTAGCAGAAGATTCTGAGGGGGAATGTCAGGTCATCGGTCTGAAAGTTGAAGCTCTTGCAGCGAGATGATGTCCAGCCCAAGGTCAAACTCTGAACCTCAACCCCCCTGAGAAGATGTGGTGGAACCTAAAAAGATCCGTTCCTGCTCAGACAGAAACAGAGGGAATCAGGAGGGTGTGAGGTTCTTTTTCACGGTGCTGAGGCTGCAGGATCATCTCCATCTAGAGGCGACAGAGAGGAATGTCTAAGGGGAAGAAACAGGGAGCGACTCTGAGCTGATGTTTGCTGCATGACTTCATCAGAAACTCCGTTTGAACTTTAATGAAGCTGGTTTTAAAGGTCGGCCGACTGGGAGCTCGCTGCCGGAGCTAATCATCATCATCATCATCGTCATCATCATCATCGTCATCGTCGGGACAGGAGGGAGATTAAATTACAAGTCTGGAGACAAATGTCACAGCTGAGTGGAAGAAATGTCACATTCCAGTCACAAGTTTTGACTAGAGCCAGAAAGTACTGACTTATCTTTAGGAACTGTCAGAGGAACCCAGACAGAACATCCATGATTAGGACCCATATTTTGTCGGGAGGAGGAAAATCTGCAGATAAATGTGATATAATGAAACATGAAGTAAATGAAAAAGAGGAAATTGGAGAAGTTTAAACTCAACCAGCAGACTTTGAAATCACCACACCAACGTATTTCTCCTCTAACTGCCTCATAAATATAAAATATAAATATAAACAACAACATTATACAGTCAATATAATATTAGTTCCACGGACGTCGTCTCTGCCACTCAATGGGAGATGTGGGTTCCAAGGGACCTAGTGGTGTATCTCTCCCTAAGCGCCCCAGATGCATGTAGAGATACGGTTTAATATTTTCTTGCCACACTACAGAACCCCTGTGTTTCTGAAGGTTCCGTGAAGGTTCCGTTGGGATCACTTCATAAGTCCAAACTGCCTGCCTTCTTCGGCTCTAGGCAATTAAACTGCCTTCTCTCGGGTTGGGTCGCACGGTTTCAATCGTAGCTGTCGCATTTGATTATTTCCACTACATTTCTACTTCCCCACCACTACGTCTCATTTGTCCCATGGGTTCAGTTAGGAGGTTCTTCTCATACTCTTTCGGGATGGAACCATTCATACTCGTGGAGACGCGCGTTTGTAATAAACTGAATCGTTCCTTCATGGGTTAGAAAATTCCCCTCCTCAACATTATTCAGCAGAATAATAATAGCTGTATTCTCAGTTTCCTCCTTAATACCTCCCTCCTTTTGAAAACAAACAAAGATTCTACTCATCCGGCTAATTACAGCTAATTATATCAACTCTCAAGAAGTATAATACACCTTGTTTACTGCAGTTTTGGGTTCTGTGCATTTAAGGATCATTATTAACTTTATTTGTCGTTTTCCGAATAAGTGCAGGGTTTAGATAATTGTGTTAGAATCATTAAATTCCCTTTGTTAAAACATTATGAATATTTCAAAGTCATATTTGAGAATGTTTATCATATTGAACTTCTAGTATTTACAAGAGCGTGGGAACTTACCTTCCCATTTCGATTTTGGTACTGTTTAATTTAATCACAGGTTGATTGGGGTTCGAATCCCGCTCAAAAGATGGCGTGGCAGCAATCCAGTGTGGACCCTGATGAAGGTCCTTGTGCTACAAGCCCACCCAGCCACATCTAGTGTCGCTCCCAAGCTCGAATTAAAGGGGATGGTTGTGTCAGGAGGGGCATCCGACTTAAAGAAAACAAAAAACGACGCCAAATAAATATGTGGACGAGACGATCCGCTGCGGCGGATAAATAAAAGTGAAATAAATAATAAATAAATAAGTGTGAAATTGATCGTGCTATAAAAGCGGTGGAGACTTTTTGCCTTAAGCAGTCCAAAAGTTGTTTTGGAATTAAATTAGGGAATTTGTTATTTTCCTCCTTTTGTTTCTGTTTTTGTCTGAGTTAATGGACCACTGGAACTAAAAATTAATTTTGGAGAAGACAAATGCCTACTGAATCTCCCCTCCTATCACCCTCCTTTGGCTGCATTCCCTCTCTTCCTCGGTCTCTCTCTCTCTCTCTCCATGTAGTGACATCACATCACTGCATGATCTTTTTTCACAAAGCTTATAGTAAAGTTCTGGCTCAGGCTGGTCCTGGACCAGCTCTTGGTTCTGCTGCCACAGACTTAGACTAACACTTTTTCTATATCATTTATTGCTACCCATAAATGCACCACTGGTTCTATTCCCTCCCAGGAGTCTTTTTGTTCTATCGCCCCGCAGACTCCCAGGATTGTTGGTTGTTCTGGGTCCTGGTTCCGGGCTGTACCGAGCCCCGGATCGTGGCCAGATCCGGGGCCCTGCTGGACGCCATCTTTTACTACTATCACTAGTAATCATACTTACTACTTAGTACCACCACTACTAGAGTATATGACTATTGTAGTAAAACTACTATTGTGTGTACTGTAGTACATCACCACATACCAGCATCAGTGCTAGAATTGAATACAATGTGTTTATTTTTTGGAAGAGAGATTCTTCCTCTCCGTCTCTTCCTGAGGTTTCTTCCCTTTTTTACCCATGTTGGAAGGTTTTTTAGGGGAGTTGTTCTTTACCAGTCCGAGGGTCTAAGGACAGAGGATGTTGCTTCATGTAGATTTTTTTGGGCCTCGGGTAGCCCTCCTTGGTCTGGTTGTCCTGGGGCGGTCCTGCGGGTCGGCCTCAGGGCTGAGCTATCTGGCTTCCGTTGGGACTTTGAAGTTGCCCCTTGCCACTAGTGGGGGTCTTACTGCATGATACTGGCCCAGCCCACCGGCGTCTACTGTGACCCGATCTTCAGTGTTGATTGCGGCCACCAGTGGCCAGTGTTTGCAGCAAACATCATCAACATCATGAGAAAATAGGTATTAATTTCAAAATTGAAACGTTTATTGAAAGATGGCTGGTTGAGGTCGCATACACACTAAAAATAATGAAATAAAAATAAAAAATAATGATCTACTGCCAGATCAAACAGCATGTACTCCCTAATGAAATGGTTTGTACTAATCTTGGTACAAACAATAAATGTATGCGTAGGCAGACTTATAAAAGAAAATAAAGAAAGTTCTACTACTTCACCAAGTAAATTTTATGTCAGCATCATAGCAAATGTCCGCTATCATAATCAATGTGAACAAGTGCCAGCCACCATAGCTAACGTGAGCTAATGTCAGCTATCATAGCTAATGTGAGCTAAAGTAAGCATCAAAGCTAATGTCTACCATCATAATCAATGTGAACAAGTGTCAGCCATCATAGCTAACGTGAGCTAATGTCAGCCTACATTGTTAACATGACCTACTGTCGGCCATCAAAGCAAATGTGAGCTAATATAGTACATCGCAGCTAATGTGAGTTAATGTCAGCCATTGTAGCTAACGTGAGCTAAAGGCTCTGGCCAGTCTGTCTAGAATTTGAAACCAAGCAGATAGGCTTAAATTCCCCCAAATTTGTGCTGGTAAATTTGTCCCAAGCTGACTGCTGTAGTTATAGAATCAGGAAACATGGAGCATGAAGAGAACCCAGCAGAGAGAAGTAAGCAGAAATACTCCATTTCTCTCCATCAACAGATTTTAGGTGTATAATTAAGTATCTTTACTTTTAATTCAATTAAACCCAAATATCTGAAGCGGACTTGTTACTTTTGATCATTTTTATTCTGTATCAACAACAGATCCATCAGAATAAACAACAGAAGTAAAGAACAGATCCATCAGAATAAACAACAGGAATAAAGAACAGGAGTAAAGAACAACAGATGAGTGTGTGTTAGAAGTAGCTCTGCAGAGGTTCTCCCAGGATCTTTTCCATCTCCTGGACCACCTTCTGAACCTGCTGCTCCACCTCCTGGTTCTCATCTGGAACAGATTGATGGTTTTAGTCTCTGACAGACGTCAAACAGGGATCAGATACACATGAAGGAAATAACCAGGTATAAAATCTTTATTTCGTGATCCACTGAGAACAAAAATAAGTCAGAGCGGTCAGTGGAAACCAGAACCACAAACCCACAGAGGGCTCGATTCTAAATCAGAAAACCAGGAACCAAAATGAAGAACTGAAATCACAGGCTTCCTGACAGACCAGATCCAGAGTCCAGAAGTTTAACTGATCAGGACCAGAATCGTTACAAACCCTCTTGTAACCGGTTCTAGTACTCACCCTCCATTAGTTCTGCCAGGAAGGGGACAGTCTCTGGAAGAAGAACCACAAAGTTCTCCTTCAGTTTGGACGCCACCTCCATCAACACCAGCAGAGAGCAGAACCGGACCTGAGGTGGGAGGAGGAGGGGTCAGGAAGAGGAGGAGTCAGGAGGGGAGCAGGAGAAATCAAGCATAACTGTTTGTGTGTGTGTGTGTGTGTGTTATCATCCTGTGGGTATTTCTGGTGTGGTAAAGGTACCTTGGCGTCTTGGTGGCGGGTCCGCAGCAGGATCTGGTAGTTGATGGTTTTCCACTGGGCGTCGTCAGCGAGCGCCACAGCAAACTGACCCACACAGGGGACGAGGTGCTGGGTCACTCGCTGCTGGTACTCCTGCTCTCCTCCATGGAGGTTCTCCAGCTGCACACACACACACCCACACAGTCAGTAACAGCTCAACTTACCGGCCATCATGCGACCATCCAGCTGCCCTTACTTGCTGCAGCAGCGGCATCATCAGGGCGTCGGCTCGCTTCGGACTCAAGAACCCATGGGTGTCGTACAGGAAGACCTTGTAGAGAAGGTCGAGAACAAAGGAAAGCAGCAGGGAGACCTTCTGGTCGGTCTGCCACGAGAACGTCAGAGGCTCTGATGGAAGATAGAAAAAAACATTTAGCTCCGCCTACCATCAATCAACACAGGATAACTCCTCCTCCCACCAATCATATCAATATAAAAATAAAATGTTTGTTGAAATATAAGAAAAACAAAACGAGAATTAATGTAGAAACTGTTTCATATGTTAAATTAAATTATGTAAATTAGTTAATTGGACTGAAATTGAAAACTTTTAAAATTAGGTAAATGAAGGGGGCGTGTCTAACCTTTCTGCAGCAGCAGGTCACTCAGCGGCTTCACAAGGTTTCCTGCGAACAGGACGAAGAGTCCTTTCAGGCGGTCGGCGAAGGTGTCGGCGAGGCGATAGAAGGTCAGTAGACGCTCACTGCCGGATTTACTCCAGTCTAACAGCTGCAGACACACAGGAACACGCCATCACACCAGAACCACCACCAGGAACACGCCGTCACACCAGAACCACCACCAGGAACACGCCGTCACACCAGAACCACCACCAGGAACACGCCGTCACACCAGAACCACCACCACCAGAAACATGACATCAGACCTGGTTTAACCCTGGTTTAACTCTGGTTTAACGTTGGTTTAACGTTGGTTTAACGCTGGTTTAACGCTGGTTTAACGCTGGTTTAACGCTGGTTTAACGTTGGTTTAACGTTGGTTTAACGTTGGTTTAACGTTGGTTACCAAGTTAGGGTAAATTTAATCAAGCCTCACCTTGAAGAAGAGCGGTCTGAAGGTCACCTCTGACAGCTTCATCACCATGGTGACCAGACAGTCGATCACACAGCCCTCGATCGCCGCCGTTTCCGTCAGATCATCCTGAACACAACATAAACGTTAATGATGGCGACGTGGCAAGTTTGGTTGAGAACATCATGGCTAGAACCGTCACACTGACCTGACTGTGTTCAGCTCGGAAGTCCAGAGCTGCGAGGAAGAACGCCGTGAGGTCTGATTGGTGGATGCTCAGCTGCTCTTTGTCCATGTGACCAATGTGTTCCTTCAGGAGGCTCATCAGCGCCACCAGCTGGGCCTGCAGGGAAACAGAGCTTAAACACTTCAGAATCACCTGGTTCTTTAGGACAGAGTAATCGGATACTCCAGAACAGACAGACTACACGGACCGCTCTCCTGTGTTTTTTTTGAAACAGATGATAAATGGCGCACTGGTGTCCTACCGTCTTGTCGACAGCCATGTTGCGGTAGCAGGTGCGGAGGGCGGGAAGGAGGACCCTGGAAGGCAGCTTGGTGGCGACCGTGCTCCTGAGTGAGGTGAGGCGGATCGACAACTGCGTGGCAGTGGTTGACGAGGAGGCGGAGCTCTCTACGAGGTGAGTCAGGCGACACACCTGTGGGAACAGACGAGGTAGGTAGTGGGCTCACGAAAGCACTGAGGCGGAACCAGGAGTTCACAGCTGCGGGTTGATGACTCACCTGTGACGCTGTGTCCTGCAGGTAAGGGCTGATGAAGTTGGGCAGTGTCTCCGTGACACGTTGGAGGGCGGTGACGGCGCTCAGCAGGTAGATCTCATTGGTCAACAGCTCCTTCCTTTCAGTCAGAGCGTTCAGCAGCGCCGGCATTAATCTGCATCAGTGGGACGACCATTTAGGTGCAGACATCACTGCTTTGCCATGATCTAGGTTGGTCTGCCCCGCCCCCTCCTCTAGCAGCAGAAACTAAACCCGCCCACTCCTATGATCAACACCACATCTCCCCTGGCAGTGGAAACTAAACCCACCCACTCATGTGTTTGACACCGCCCGCTCCGCTGGCAGCAGAAACTAGACAGCACACTCGTATATTTGACTCCGGCCCACTCCTTACCGTGGTAATTGTGAGATGGCAAGCGCCCTGAGCGTGCTCACCACCTCCGCGATGCAGAGCAGAGCGCCACCTGTCACATTCTTCTCTTCCTGCGGCGAGGTGATGATGTCCACCGTCTGCAGCAGCACGGGCATCAGCGCCTCCTGGTGGGTGGAGCCAAAACAGCGACAGAGCAGCTTGAGGCTGTAGAGCGCCGTCTGACGGTTGATAGCCTGCTCTGCATCCACTGCCTCACCGCCACTTTTACCCACGATTCTCAGGAGCGGGGTGGTCAACTGTAGGAGGGCGGCAACCTGAAAACAAGTAGCAACAATAAGGAAGTGATTAAAAAGGTGATCCACCGCCCATCTTACAACTAGAACTATTATTTTTATCAGCCGGAGCCAACTGACTAATCAATCCAGTCTTTCTCAGGAGCGATCGACAGTGTTGTAATTTCTAAACTGCCCCTGAAGGCACCGTGGCTTGGACTGGTTACTGCGGTGATTGGAAGTTACCTGTGCGTCGTCCCATGACGTCCGGCGCTGCAGTCTACTGTTGAGCAGCTCCATTGCCTTCCTCCTCACCGAAGACATCTCGTTACCCATAAGCCCCCTCACCACCGCCATGAAAGTATCAGTGGGCAACAAGGAGTTCACCTGAGAACAGAAAGTTCTGATCACATGACATTATAATGTCAGGGAATACTGGATTTTGATTAGCTGCAGAATGCCCATCACTTCCTGCTAATGGGGAAACACAATTGACAGGTTAGCAAGTATCTCAGCTAGCTTAGCTATCTAGCTCTAAATTAGCCCGTTAGCTTACATGGCTGGAAATTGAAACATTTCCAGCATTTCTGTTTCGCTAGCATGCTGCTAGTTTTCTACCTAGTAGATGCTATTGAACAGCATTAGATTCTGACTTATGGCTTTTATTAGGTTTATTAGCAAACTATTCTTTTTTCTTTCTTAGCTCTGAATCTTGCTATCATTGTATTTGGCTATTTGATGGCTAGCAGATGTAGCATTCAGCCATTTGATGAGTAACATACAGCATTTAGTTAATTGATTGCTAACCTACGTAGAATTCGGTTCACTGATGACTATCAGACAAAGCATTTATTTAATTGATGGCTAACATTCGTAGCACTCAGCCTTATTGATGGCTTACAGTCATAGCATTCAGCTAACTGATGGCCAACAGACGTAGTGTTGGGATTACTGATTGTTGATAGACGTAACGTTTGGACAATTAATGGCATAGAGACTATGCATTCGGCCAACTGATGGCTAACAGACATAGCATTTGGCTAACTGCTGGCTAACAGACGTAGCGCTCGGTCAATTTATAACTATCAGACGTTGGCCAACAGGAATGTCTCCATTGTCCACATTTGGTCAAACCTTGTCCAGAACGTCGTAGACTTTGTTGAGTAGGACTCTCCAGAACTTGGCATCCGGTTTGTCTGCGTTCTCCTCCACGCAGCGAGCGACGCTGTGGATGAAGCGCAGGATGTCCTCCAGCAGTCTGAAAGACAGACGAACCTGATGACACCACCGTTCACAAACTTGTGCCCTGCTGGATCCTGTGAGAACTTATTTTATTGTGAAGTCAGCGAACTCACCTCTGCTGTAGAGGCTGCAGAGAGTCATCAATGACATCATCACCCTCTGACACCTGAATCACATATTAGAACACGCTTTATTTTATATAGTCACTATTAGGATGTCTGATAGGTAATTTATCATGTGATCAAACTGACGAACCAGGTAAATGTACAGCTCCAATGTTAAATGTTAGCATATCCTGAGCTTTCCACCTATTTTCTAGCATGTGATGGGTGTTAGATCAGGTATGAGCAAGACCTCCATCCTGAAGATATACCTGTGGTGGGCGTGACCCACCTTAGCAATGAAGGACTGCGAGGCAAGCAGTCGAGCCATGAAGGAGATGCTCAGGAACTTGAAGTGTCGCAGCTCTTTGCTACTGTGAGCCTCCACGCTGAAGATTAGCTCCTCCCTCTCCCCCATCTTAGAATGCCTTGCTTTGGCTGCAGGATGGAAACTGCCATCATCAACACATTCATTTTTTCTCACTGATGCATTCTGGGAGAAGGCTGCAGGAATGCCACAAGCCCTTTATAAGAGTAACCGTCAGCAGCTGGTAGTAGGTAGCAGTCAGAAGATGGTAACAGCTAGGAGCAGTTTGCATGGAGAAGCAATCCGCCGCTGGTAGCACTCAGCAACCAATTAGGCAGTTGGATCTAATAAGTAATAATAATAATAAAATAATAATACATTCAGATCCTCTGATTAAGAGAACTCCGCTCTACCCACTGAGCTAAAGTCGGCCCAGCTAGCACCAGTTAGCAAAAGTCATCAGTTTTTAACAAAAAGCAGCTAGTTACAATAAGCACCTGGTAGCAGTCAGCAGCAAGTAGCAGTCAGAAGCTAGTGGCAGTTAGCTGCAGTCAGCAGCTAGCAACAATAAGCAGCTGCAGTCAGCAGCTAGCAACAATAAGCAGCTGCAGTCAGCAGCTAGCAACAATAAGCAGCTGCTGGCTGTCAGCAGCCAGATGCCGTCATAAGGTAGTAGCAGTTAGCTACTAGTAGCGGTCATGTGACCTGAGACTCACCAGGGTCTTTGTGGTCAGGAAGCTGCAGCAGGAAGTTGAGCATGTTGATGATGGAAGTGATCTGGTCTTTGACCGAAAACTGACAGCAGACCGAGATCCACAAGTCCACGTCTCCATCCAGCGTTGTGTCCTAAACGCAAATACGTAAACACGTCAACATGGTACCACCTCAGTACAAACACAGGTCAACACATACGAATGTTAACACAAAAATGTTGATATGAAAACATATCAACACGTAAACGTGTTTACACAAAAACACATCATGTTAACACGTCAAAAAAGTAGGTCCATGCTGTCTTCCCCCACAACAAGGTACTAGCCACGGAAAGTCCCCAATCCCCTGCGTTGTAAAACCAATGCCCATGATTGAAGTCCTCAAATTTAATGTGAGGTTACATCCACAGTGCTTTAAAAAAAAAATTTAAAAAAGAAGCTCCACGAAAAACAGTATTAACAGTAAAGTATGAGGTGTGTTTCAGAGCACCACTGAAAACAGGTCAAAGTTTCGATTTATTTGTTTTTCATTACTGTGATTATTATGTTTGGGTTTTCCCCACTTGTTAAGTATATGGGCGTCAGTTCGTAGACACTTTAGTTTAACTTTACCTCTAACTTTTCAGAATGAGGAGCATTGTTAGCTTCTGTAGTTAACATGGCTCCTTATTCTCCCATACATGCTGGAGACAGCGAGAGGTGGAGACGGGCAGGAGTGTGGGGGTAGGAATAACAACTTTAAATGCAGGCACAATGACCGCTGAAGTTAGAGAGCTGGCGGATATGATTGACAGAAGTAAGGTAGCTATATAATGTGTCCAACAGAACCAAACCACAAAGGACCAGAACCACGACCCAGTGCACCTCTAGTGCCGGTTTCAAGCCTGGATAAACGAGTGTTGCATCAGGATGGGCATCCAGTGTGAAACTTAATCCAAATACATGAATGCATATATATAAACATGAAGACATGTCAACGTGAAGACATGTGAACATGAAGACAAGTCAACATGAAGACATGTCAATATGAAGACATGTCAACATGAAGACATGTCAACATCATAACATGGCAACTTGAAAACATGTCAACATAAAAACATGTCAACTTGAAGAAATGTGTATTAACATGAAGAGATGTCAACATGGCAACCTGAACATGAAGACAAGTCAAAATCAAGATATGTCCATATTAATATAAGTCAACATGACAACGTGAACATGAAGACAGGTCAATATGAAGACATGTCCACATTAAGATATTACAACATTAAGACATGTCAAAGTGAAGACGTGTCAATATTAAGACGTGTCAATATGAAGACCTGGCAACATGTCAACATTAAGTCACGTGAGAATGAAGACACGTGAACATGAAACCAAATCAAAATGAAGACAAAAACATCTCGACATGAAAACACAATAACACATCGACATGGACCCACCTCCATGCGACCTCACCAGCCAAACAGAGAAAAGGGGGAGGAGCGCAGCGCTTATATTATGAGGCGAATGTTAATGTTAGCTTGGGGCTATCTCTGTTAGCATTGAACCCGGTGCTAACAGAAAGGGTTCCTGTGAACCCTTTCACCGGGTTAATCGGGTGATTATTAAATCATCTGTCCATAAGTAAGTCGATGCCTTGCCTTTTCACTCGCAGTGCCGATGCTATGTGTTGCATGCAGCTTAAACAGGAGGAGCATCAGGACCCAGAGGAAGCGAGAGGGGCCTAACGTGGTCACCAGCTGCGTCAGGACAGGAAGTCGCCGGTGATCGGGAACATGAGGCAGCGCGTCGGCGAACACGTGCAAAATCTTCGTCACCACGGCGTCCAGGTGAGCCGAAGAGTCACTGTCAGAGAGACGCCCAGCCTGAAGAAACAAAGTGGCATCATCACACAGGGTGACATCATCATATAGAGGATAACAAAATCCCTCCGAATGGCAGTGTGTTTCCACCTCGATGGCGGGGGATGAGGGTGTCACCTGAATAAGAACTGGTACAACTGTCTGGAGCGTCTGCTCAATGACCCTGAAGCTGTAGGCGTCGTCCAGACGCAGGAGGTTGGCGCCCATGAAGGTGAAGATGGGCATGATGTTGTGAAGCACCTTTTCCTGAGGATGGAGACAATGACATCAGTCACAAAAACAAGCTCTCAGTCACAGTTGTGGCATTATGGCCGTGGTCACTTACAGGGAACATGGCTGCGGCGGCACCCAGCAGTAGCAAGGCATGGTGATGAGTCTGTGGCGTGTCGGACACTCTGATGCACTGAACCACCAGCTCCACGTTGAACTTATCTTCATCCAGGACGTCTGAGGAGAGACAGGATACCACAGTGTGAAGGACGGCCGTGAGTGGCAGTCACGCAGGGTTGACCCTTGACCTATGACCTACCTGCCGCCACAGGGAGTCCATCAGGGGACAGCTTCTGGCAGACGTTGAGCAGACAACTGAGCAGTAGTTGTTTGGTGTACTCCATGTTGACGTGATCATCTGACCCCGCCTCCAGACTCCTGAGGACACACGCATCAAACAGTTTAAAATGGGTCCCAACCAAAGTGGTTCTAAAGACCTGGACCTAGAGGGGAAAGGTGTTACCTGGCGAGAAGAGAGAAGAGAACTGGCACCAGCGCCTGGGCTCTCTTCAGCTTCTTCTTCTTCTGTAATAGTTCCAGGATCAGAGTGACCCTCTGCCACAACACAGCGCCACCCTGTGCGTCCACGCCGGCACCGTCCTGAAGCTTCCTGCTCAGGAAACAAACAGCAATCATGACACTACTTACAGAACAACGAACCCTCTGTCAGGGCGGAGTCTGTGATCACAGGAAGTGGAGCTCACCTCTGACTTGTCCTGCTGCGGCGGCTCTGTTGCACCGACACGCCCAATTTTGCTTTCTCTGGCGGAGCGAGCTCATTGGCCACAAGCTGGCCGTCAACGGCTATCTGTTCAAAAACAAAGATGCCGGAGGAGTAAGGCTTTGAGCCTGGATTAACTCAGGTTTAACCCGGTCTAGCCAGATCGATCAGCGCTGGTTTAACTCAGGTTTAACACTGGTTGATTCCTGGACTAACCCTGCTTTGAATATCTGGTTTAACCCTGGTTTCCTGACTCACCCCTTTGAAGGAGCTGCTGATGGCCTCGGATACCAGAGGACTCCTGCAGTCCACCAGGAGGTCAAAGATCACCGACAACAGCTGCTGCTGGACCTTCTCGTCACCGATGGACGAGAAGAACGACTTGGTCACCTGAAGAAAGGAAAAATTTAACCCCCATCCAAAGATCCTAAACCCTTGTTGGGTTTATGTCTGTTCACAGGCTTAATTTAAGTCAACAGTATAATTAGATAACCAGCTAACTTTAAATTATTTTAATCCTGGTTTAAATCCTGGTTTAAAAACAGGTTTTAATCTGCATTTAATCTGCGTTTTACATCTGCATTTAATCCAAGTTTTAATCGTGGATTCATCCCAGGTTTTAATCCTGACTTTAAGTCAGGTTTAAATTCAGGTGTTGACCCGGATTCCGGTTAGGCTGACCTGTTCTAGTGCTGAGATCTGGGTGCTGGGGATCTCGGCGTGTTTCTGGGTCGACATCCTCATGGCTCTGATAAACAGGTCCAGACAGTCCTGGTTCTGGCACAGAAGGGGGCCAGCTGCCTCATTGTACTTCCCTAAAACCAGCTGCATCAGCTGGGCCTCGCCTCGCAGCAGGGGGGACGTGTCTGGCCCGCTCTGCTCCAGGAGCCGGTCCAGAACAGGTAGCAGGGCGGATAAGACGTCCTGAGGACAGAAAAATCCATGTGAAGGGAGCCGTTTACTCTGATTGGATCAGATTCTGGAAGGTTCTTGCTCTCACCTGTCCGTTAACATGGCTAAGCGCTTGCAGCAGGACGGCGGCAGAGTACGACGGGCAGGAAGTAGTCCGTACGCTCTGCAGTAGCTGCTGGATCGACGCCTGCAGCTTCTTCTGTTGTGGCTTCCTGGCTTCATGGATCCCACCAAGAACCTGAAACACGGTCAAGTGACCCGAGACACAGTGACATGACCAACAATACAAAGTCTCATGACCAGAGACGTGACCTGCGACACAGTCACATGATCCGTTACGTGAAACAAATTAAATCATTTCAATTAAGTTAAATCATATCAACAACAGTTTGACACCAGTCACTAACATCATTGACAATCGTCAGGACGGCTTACCTGTCGGTCCAAATGTCAGTAGGGCGAACATGTGGGGCTAAACGTCTGGAGGGCTAACATGTCGTTTATGGCCGTCATGTAGGCGTGGTTATTTAGTCACATGGTGGGTGGTATAACATTTGTTATTATGGGATGTTTGGGACCACTTGATGTGATATAATGCCGTTACCTATCAATCCACACCTGTTGATGTTGGCGTCCAATCACAGACTGGTCGGCCATGTTGACTCACCTGGCTCAGGTACGAGGGGTCGGCGAGGATCTCCTCTGAAGTCGTCAGCAGCTTCTCTGTTAATGGCTGGAAGGGAGAGGAGCTGGCTCTTAAGAGGCTCTGCAGTGCGGTGAGGCTGGCCCTCCGGACCTCCCGAACCGGAGAGGTGAGACAGCAGAGCAGCGAGGGGAACACTGAGGGACAAACGCACAATCAGATGGACAGACTGGCGACACAAGGGCGGAGCCTCCTGAATACTCAGGCTCTCGTTTCTCACCTGGTGAGTCAGAGGCAGCCAGTGTCTGAAGCATGGTGTCTGATTGGGCGCTCAGCAGAGCTCCGCCCATGTACAGGGCCTGAGTCTGTAGGACAGCACCGACCTTGAGGTCCAGCTGGTCGCCGTGGTTACTGCTGTAGCCCCACAGAACACACAGGAACCGGAAGAGCATGAGCGGTTCGGGCAGCTGAACCTGGAGGAGAACGATCACACTTGGTGATGTCACGGCCAGTCACAGTCTTCTGACATCAACAGAAAGTGACCTCATACCTGGATCAAAAGTTTCATCAGGTCCCTGAAGTTGGTGGCTGCTGGGCCCTCGCTTGCGCCGCCGATGATGAGGCTGAAGAGGCGGCAATTGAGGCTGAGGTAGCAGCAGGTGTTGGTGTCCAGCTTCTCTGGGTTCCACCACACCTCACCTGGTAGAACCACACGTTACCTTAAGTCCAAGCCATCAGGAGAATCAGACAGAATCAGAGGCGGGACTTACCTTTAAAGGATTCATCGCCACACTTAAGAGATGTGATGAAGGCTCTGATCAGAAACAAGAGGGCGGAGCTAAATGCCCAGTCCTGCCCACTCCTCATGTAGACCACAAGAGCCTCGGAGAAGGACGAGGGCACACCGCTGTACCGCTTTGCTTCCTGTTCAATCTGAACACATAGAACCGAGTGTTACTGAGACCGGACCAGGGATCGGTGAGGACTCGACTTAAAGGACATATCTGTAGAGTGGATCAGGTTAAAAGTTCTAGAACAACAGGTCAGAGTGGATCAGGTTAAAAGTTCTAGTACACAAAGTCAGAGTGGATCAGGTTAAAAGTTCTAGTACAGAAGGTCAGAGTGGATCAGGTTAAAAGTTCTAGTACAGAAGGTCAGAGTGGATCAGGTTAAAAGTTCTAGTACAGAAGGTTAGACGGGATCAGGTTAAAAGTTGTAGCAGAGTTCTGAACTGACCTGTGAGCCATCGCCCTTGATGACCTTCAGCAAAGGGGCCTCCAGGAGCAGATAGACCCTCTGGGCTGTGAGCAGGTGTTGGGTGTCACTCAGCTCTCCCAGGCCGAGAAGCAGAGTCTGGGTCAGAACCAGAAAGGATGTCCTGGCTCTAAGACCAAAGCCCTGCTGCTGCTCCACCAACTGTGCCAGTTTCTCCAGCTGAAGAACAAACAGACTCTTACACTTGAGGAACTTCCTGTTCTAACCTGAGGAACCTCCTGGTCTAACCTGAGGAACCTCCTGGTCTAAACTGAGGAACCTCCTGGTCTAGGCTGGGGAACGGAGACTTACAGCTTCCCGTTGGGAGAAGTTCTCCATTTTGGACAGGTTGTTGGTCATAGTTGAGATGAGACGTTGGTTCGCCAAACCGATGAAGTCTGGTTCCGAGGTCCTCTTCATCACTTCATCCAGCTCTGTGGAAAAAAAACTTGGTGAGCTTCAATCACAACCCTCTGCTTGAACCTTTAACCTGATCCAGTGTGACCCGCTGCACTAGAATCTTTAACCCGATCCAGTTCAACCCGCTGCACTAGAACCTTTAACCCGATCCAGTATGACCAGCTGCACTAAAACCTTAACCCGATGTTATCTTACTCGCTGCATGAGAACATCTAACCTGATCCAATCTGACCCGCTTCACAAGAACATTTAACGTGATGTAATCTGACCAGCTGCACGAGAATGTGATCTGACCCGTTAAACGAGAACCTTTAATCTGAACAAGTCCTACCTGCTTCCCTAGAACTCAACCCTGATCAAGTTTTACCCGCTGTACTAGAACTTTTAACCTGATCAAGTCCAACCCGTGGGGACATGGTTTTCGTGTAAAACTGATCCCTCAATCTTGTCTTTTGTGATGGTTCTGAACGGTTCTACAGAACTAGAGTTGGTCCAGTGACTCACCTTTGGCCCAGTTCTGGGTGAGCGGGTGCTGGCTGATAATGGGAGACCTGGCAGCGCAAGTGGACAGGTGAAGATGGGTGGAGGTGATCACCAGGAGGGGCAGCAGCCTCCAGCCGGTCCTCTGCAGCAGCTCAGAGTCCTCTTTTCCCAGCCGAGAGTCGGACAGTAAACGCACCGCCTCATTCAGCACTGGCAGCCTGCAGGAAAAAAGGAAGTTACTGTAGGTCTTGAACGCACCACGGATTTAAGATGGAGTTTACATGTGGTCAGTACCAGGACCTGGTCAATATAGGGACGCGGTTAGTACCAGGAGTCTATCTATCATCTAGTTCTAGATAACAAACACTGAGAGCCATTCAGAAACATTCCATGGGGTCATATGGCCTTATACATTCTTCACTGACCAGTCCTCTGACCCGTTCACTCGGTCCAGCAGGGCCAGTAACCGGCACACGGTATCCTCGGCATCTAGCACCTCCAGTAGCACCTGAAACAACAGAAGAACCACCAGCACCATCAGCCCTGGGCCTGTAGGAAGTGCTGCTGCTGCTGTGACTTTTGACCTCACTGACCTCCAGGACTTTAAGGGCGGCGCCAACGACCTGTGGCTCGTCGTCCCTTAGCCGCTCCATGACTGTGTCTTTGAGGAAGGCCTGGTCCAAACTGTGCTGCTGCAAACAGGAAACAAGCTGATTGGTACCTGCCCCATCATGCTTTGAACAGGATCCTCATAATGAGACTCAAACTGTTTCTTGGATAAAGAAAATCAGAAAGTAGATCCTAAACCTGTCCACAGGTGATGATGCTCATCAGGTGATCCAGTGCTGCTGCTCTGACCGATGTCCGATGGTGGTTCAGGCGTAGGAGCAGCGACAGGTCCGAGTCGCCTGCAATCTACAAACCCACAGAGGGTTAGAATGTGGAAAACAGCTAGCTGAAGAAAAGTTAGCATGTGTAGCTAATAGTTAGCGTAGGAAAGGTTAGCATGTGTAGCTAATATTTAGCTGAGGAAAGGCAATGCGGTGTGGATAACAGCTAATTGTGGAAAGCTTAGCAGGTGTAGCTAACAGATGGCTGAGGAAAGGTTAGCATGTAAGGCTCATAATTAGCTGGGACAAACCTGGTGTTTCCCACTGGTCGCTGTCAGAGACAGGAAATGATGGAAGAGACCCTTCTGCTCCGGACTACTGACATCAGTCGCATGACCCGCCAGAACGCCGTCCAAAGCAGTGCCATACCTGATGGGAGAACAGACACACAGCTAATGCTAAGCTAATTCAAACAGGTCATCATGTCCAGTGTTCCCATGGCAACAGACTCACCTGGACTCCAGCAGCCGGACCAGAGGGAATAGGCGCAGGTCCAGAGCCTCAATATTCTCAGAGCTTGGATCAGTCTGACTCATATACCCATCCAGAACCAACCTGCAGGAGGAACACAGTCACACGGCAAAGTCATGCCAACCCGCCAAACCGGACCGAATTAACACGCTAACTAGACCCAAATCAACATGTCAACCTGACCCGTATCCACAAATCGACCTGACCCGAATCAACATGTCTAACCGAAACCAACATACTAACTCCACCCAAATCTACACAAAGTTCCCAACCAAATCAACACGTAAATCCCGACCCCTCAACGGTCATGTGACCGCCATGCCGCCAAGTCACTTCCTATGTGGTTCTAGAGACAACCCGCTTATGCTGCGCTCAAGAAGGCGACAATTTCTGAAAAACACGTATCACGTAATCAACCCAGGTAAAGATACGGTGCCTTGATCATACAGCATTAAACAGTGGGAAAAATGTCCTACTTGTCGACGTCATGGGTCACATAACTGGTGTTATGTCATAGTGGGACTTACCGGGTCACTGTCCAGTCCAAGTCTTTGGTCAGAGGAACATCCTGCAGGATGGCGGTCAGCACACTGCTCTCCTCCGCCTCACCTGTGACAGGTAACACAGTAATGTTGTTGCTGTCCTGCAGTCAAATGGTCACATGACTCTGAAGCTCTCTTACCTGAGCTGCAGGCGAACACGGCGTGGATCAGGTGAGGCAGCAGGTGGCGCAGCAGAGAACTGACATCATGAGACAACGCCATAGTTTGCAGCGTGGATACCAGTGATGGCATGGCGCTCAGATGGCTTAAGGCTCTGAGGGGGAGGAGTCAACACATCAGATGACAGGACCGTCAACCACAGCTATAAGTGAGGGGAGCAAACACCTACCTGGGGCCGACACTGTCTTCCTTCTGGTTCTGCAGCAGCACCACGAGGCAGGCCACACCCTCTTTGGCCAAAACTGGCTCTATGAGGAGAGACTTGGTGACGTGCACGGCGAGCGTGTTGACTAGCCCCGCCTCCATCACCACCTTTACTGCCAGCTGGCTCACGACCATGTAGGTGGCAGCCTTGTAGTCCGTCAGCGGTGATTTCAGGCCCTGCAGACGGAAGGATTGACAAGTTATAGTGGGAGAGGTTCAACGGTTAATGTGGGAGGGGTTCACAGGTGATAGTGGGAGGGGTTCAACGGTTATTGTGGGAGGGGTTCACAGGTGATAGTGGGAGGGGTTCAACGGTTATTGTGGGAGAGGTTCCCAGGTGATAGAGGGAGGGGTTCAACGGTTATTGTGGGAGGGGTTCAGAGGTGATAGTGGGAGGAGTTGAACAGTTATTTTGGGAGGGGTTCACAGGTGATAGTGACTGCAGGACTGTTATTGCGTGAAGGGCTCAAACGTTATCGTGGGAGTGGCTAACAGGAAATAGTGGGAGGGGTCACAGATTATAGTGTGTGTGTGTGGGGGGGTCTTTATTCAATAACAAAGATGCTGCCGCCACGTCTGAGAATTACCTTCTGTATGTAAGGGAGTATCTTGGCGATGATGTTATCAGACACGGGGTCCATGGCGTTCAGAGCAGAGACAATGGAGGACGCGTAAAAGGAGAAGATCACTCTGAGTTGAGAGCAACTTCCTGTGTGTCCAGAGTACGCCTGAAATGGAGGAAGAAGAGGTGAAGAAGGGGGAGAGATCGAGGTGTGTGAAGCAGTATTCAGCTTCCCATTCCCGCCCCACCTCCACTGCTCAAAGCAGAAACAACGCTTCAGTCCCATGAGTAGGTAGTGTGGGCGGTACCTGGATGGCGTTGGTGACCATGGAGCAGATGAAGTCCATGAAGCTGAGGTCCGAGTAGCAGTGGGTGATCAGAGCTCCTCTGGACAATGGAACACCGGGTTTCTGGAGGAACATAGAACCATCACAGGACAGAGGCACAAACAGAAAGGTGGGCAAGAGAGAGAGAGCGAGAGAGAGAGAGGTTTCTGACCTGCAGACAGTGCAGCCAATTCCAGCGGTGGGTCGGATCCTGGATCCTGAGGAGCTGCAGAACCCTGACAAACACGTTGGTGTTGTGATAGGGCAGGGCACACCCCAGCAGGCTGTCAGTATTATACAGGTGGATGTGGAAGCTGCAACACACGATGACATCACATGATGACATCAGTCATAACCTCTGACCTCCAGACACTCAACGAAAAAAATACTGTCCGCTCAGAACCAGAACCAGCCGCTATTTAGACGTGTACGTGTGTGTGTTAGCAGAGGACTAAAAAGGTTAGCATTCTGTGGGCTAACACAGACAGTGTTAGACATTTCATATTTCATCGTATATGAATTAATTTGAATATAAACATCAGTGTTTGGAGTTTCTGTGCCGAGAAGCGCCTGCGCCTCCCTCCTTCCCAGCCAACAGCTCCTTCTCTCCATCACCAACTAATGAACAAACCTGGAACTACCTGAAAGAATTCTGCAGAGAGATGAAATGATGGCTTTTATCTTCATCAATTTTTCCCCAGGACCTTTTCTCATTTAAATGCTGCCGTTTGTTTTCCTTATCAATATATTACAACCAAATGTTTATATTTGCGATGATTATAATTTGTTGATCGGCCTTAGCTCAGTAGGTAGAACGGTAGTCCCACAATTAGTAGATCAGGGGCTCGATCCCAGCCTTTGACGTGAAATGGGTGCTTGAGCAAGACCCTACTCCCCCGGCGCTCATTGCTCCTCAGGAATGGATCGAATGCCGAGAATGAATGTCTCAATGTTGTACTGTGTTTGTGGTTGAAGTGTGAACCCAAATAGCGGGGTTTAAGTAATCAGTCGACATTAGCTGGCAAATCAATGTGACTGTTGAGGTCATGCTACGGACTAATTAACCTCAGCAGCAACGACGCTGACTATCGTGAGCATGGTGACCCCTAAGAAGTGAAAACAAAAGATATTGACGTTTTTCTCAAATCCTCCAGTCAAACCCAAATATAGGTGTGGAAGAAGGGAGGGGGCCAGATGGGGGAGAACAGTTTGGCATTCAGGTATCAAATGAAAACATGCTTAGTATTTGCACCCTGACATATAACAATTTCTTATATATTATTATCAAGATTTTCTTTTTTTCAAAACAATTAAGCAGCCAGGAACCCAGAACAAAAGGATCCTGTGAGTGACTTGAGGAGCTTTTCTATAAAGTTCCCTCCATGGATAAGCAGTTGCTACTGGAGGAATGGTCCTGGTTCATGTAAAGAACATCTGTTGACTGGCGTGTTGAAAGGTGAGCCTCACAACAATATGGAAAAATAATTAGCGCTTGGTCCTTTGGCTTAATGTTAAATGGGAATTGTCATTGGGAATTGTCATAAACATGCTAACGTAGTTAGCATTGACGGCGCGACCATAATCAGACAACAAACAGGTTTGTATAAATAAACTATTTCACTAAACATATAATTCTAGTTAAACTCAAAAAAAAAGTTTGTTGAAAGTTTGTTGACACTTCGTAGGCGGAGGGACGGGTGGGTCGTGCTTACCGGTGAACCAGCCACTCGATGCACTTGTGGGCGGGTTTTAGGAGGAAGTAGGGGCTGAGGCGGGTAAGGAAGAGTGAGATGCCGGCATCCAGCTTCTTGTTGACCTCTTTGGACTGAACACTCCGCTCCAGGTTGAGCGAAGCGCTGCTAAACAGGGTGTCCTGGAACTCCAGGAAGGCAGGTTCAATTCCCAGCAGCTCCTCCAGCCCTGTGCAGCCTGGAAAGGGAGAGACGGGAGAGAGTGACCACATTGCCTGACACGCTGGTCGGTTCAGACAGGATATGAGACTCACCGAGGGCGTAGAAGGTGCTTCTGTCCATAGTAGCGGCATCTTTGGGGTCAAAGAGCAGCGAGGCAACCTCTCTACGTGTCAGCAGGTTGGGGTCACTCTGAGGTAGGGCGAGCCTCTTCAGCTGGTGCGCCAATGACGTCATGATGGAAGCTGTCAATCTAACAGACACACACCCACATCCATCACCATGGTGAAAACACACACACGTTGCCGTCTTGCTGCGACTGACCCTCATTTCTATTCTCTTCCACATACATCCACCTCTCCAGGTTTTCCTCCACCTGCTCCCTGCTCTCATTACCAATCACTAAGTTATCTACAAACATCATAGTCCACGGAGACTCAACTCCTACCGACCCTCTCTATACTACATACTACTATCCTTACTACAAACATCTCAGCTGTAGTGCTCTTTCTTGGCATTACCCATACTGCTGCTCACAAGTTGTCCCCTCCTTTCTTAACCTATCTTCCACTACACCTTCTTTGGGAGGCTTTGGATCAGTGGGTAAAGCAATCGTCCGTACGCAACAAGCCATGGGCGCTGGAGCAAGACCCTGAAGCCTCAGCTCGCCAAGCGCTTGTACGTATGTATGTACGTATGTATGTATCTATGTATGTACGTATGTATGTACGTATGTATGTACTGTGTAACATGTGATGAATAAAATAAAGATTATTATTATTCCCAGATCTTCATCGTGTGGCACATCAGCTTTATACCCCTTTAGCTGCTACAGCTCTGAACATCACACTTGTTCATGGAAATCGGCACCAGTATACTTTTCCTCATTCATAAGGCATCTTTTCACTTTCAAAGATAGTGTTGAACAATCTGGTTAAAAACTTGACAGCCCTCTCTCCTAGACACCTCCATCGGTATGTCATCAGGACCAACCGCCTTTCCATTTCTTCATGGAAGGCTTCAAAGCTGCTCTCTCTTCATCCTCACTGTTACCCTCTCTCTGTGCCGTGAATCGGTACAAGTCCTTCTCTCCTTTCCTTGGTGTCCAACCTCTCACACAACTCATCATAGGCCTCTTGTTTAGCCTTTGTCACTTCACTGTTCACCGTTTGCGACGTCTTTTCGCATTCTTGGCTACTTTCATCAGCTCTCTATACCACATATTCTTAGTGAACGTTTTCCTGTGATACTCTCCTGGACTCCCTCATTCCACCACGAAATCTATTTTTCCTCTTTCATCTGTCCAGATGACACACCAAGCACTTTCCTACCTGTATCATTTATCACTTTTTCTGTAGTTACGCTGTCATCCAACTGTTCTTCACTACAAACCAGAACCCGTTTCAGCTCCTCCCCAAATTCACACAGCAGCCTTCCTGCCTCAATGTACACCATTTGATCCTCTGCTCTTTTCCCCTTTTGCACCACCACAGTCATCCTTCATATTACCATGAATAAATGTCTTCACTTTGAATATGTAATAAAATAAAAGTTAAATGTGGAAAAAAGAAATTGCCCACTGTGTAACCAAAACGAATAAATAATTCAATTCTTTAAAACGCCAATTTAAAAAAAGACGTACATGCCCAAAAACGATTGGGCTTAAAGCTGTCTGGCTATGTTCTCCCCAGTCACAACATAGCAACCTGGAATATATTTCTGATTGCTTCTTCTGCCTAGGACGTAGTCCATCTGCGTGCTCCTACCTCCTGTCTCACCTCTTCTCAAAAACGTTTTCACCACAGCCATTCACATCGGTTTCACAAAATCTACCACCATCTGTCCTCCCACGTTTTTGTCCATCCTATCATACTTGCTAATCAGCAATATAGCCATTGAAGTCTGCTCCAACCAACACGCTCTCACCCCTGGGAATACTTTCTATCACAACATCACAGTCATTACAGATATTCTTTCTTTCTCTCTCTCTCTCTATCTTCAAACTCATCACTCTGTCCGATATGCTCTTCAAGTACCCCTCCTTCAGGATCACCCCTACCCACCTTCTCCTCTCGTCCACACCTTGATAAAACAGTTTGTAGCCTCCTAAGATTTTTCATGCCTTGTCTGCCTTTTCATCGGGTCTCCTGTCCATCATATAAGATTGCTCTCTACCTTTACCTGTCATCGTGTCAGTTCTTATTATCACCCCCCAACTCCTGCCTCCCTTCATCTCTCAGTCTCTGAACATGTGTGGGAGAATAAGGACCAATGTTAGCTTCAGAAGCTAGCATGGCTTATTCTGAAAAGTTTGAGGTAAAGTTAAACTAGGTGTCTACGAACTATTGCACGTTTACTTAAACAAGTGGGGGAAACATCATAATAATCACAGATCGATTAAGAACAAATAAATCCAAACTCTGACCTGTTTTAGTTGTAGTCCGAAACACACGTGCCCACTCTGTTGCTATGTGAGGTGAACTCGTTCTGAATGACTGTACTTCCGGGTTACGCGGACATTATCTCCAAATACTTCCGTCTTCGTCTCACAGTCAGCATTTATGAATGGTCAGAATTGCATCTGACGGACTCAGTCAATCCTTTGCGAAAAACCAAAATAACTCAACAGATTTATACATAGAAGCTGCTCTTCACAGTCATTGTAAATAATAACCACTATAGATTTAAATTTAAACTTCAACCAGGTCCCATAGAGTAACGGGAGGGAACCATCTCAACCACACCAACGATCTTCGGTACAACATGCTAAGTCTTTCCGCCTCACGGCGGCGATAAATCTCCGCGGCCTCGATTTAAACCTGTTCTAACTTTAACTAGCCTGAAGCTACGGGCCGCTCTTTCTCCCTGTCTGACCCGTTTCCAGTCTGTCAGTCGACATTTAGAGGATGAAAGTATTTGGACATGTTCACAAGTTTAATATCTATTAGTAAGTCGTGTTTATTTAACGAATAGAGGAATAAAAGTGGCATTTTCTGTCATTATTACGTCCAAAACCAGCAGGAAGAAGCCACCTGTTGTTTACACTATTGGAAGAGTGGCAATCTTGTTAAACTTCCGCTGCTGGTGAGAGTTTATGCTTTTTATTTTTTTTCTTGTAGTTATTAGAGGTATTGCTAATGTTAGCATTGAGGCAATTTGCTTTACGCGGGGGACCGCCCAGCCGGGGATTTGATTGGTCACATGAGACGTCATCTGTCGGCTTTCTATGATGATTGGCTGGGAGCAGAAAGTCTAGCGCCGTGCAGTTCAACGGACAAGCACGTGCGAATGTTTGAAGCTGACTTCAGTTTTAAAGGGACAAGTCAGCCCAAAATAAAACTCTAAATTGTTTTTATAAGAACAAAATCAGAATTCTTGTTTGGCAATCTTTTGTTTTTAATTTAATATAATCAACCAGACATTATGTATGTAGCCTAAAGTATAGAATTTGACTATTAAAACCATTAAACAAAATGTTTATACACATTTAACTTGATGTATGACGTTAGCAAGCAATTGAGTATGATGTTTATTTAGAAATTTCTCTGTAGTTTATATGGAAACAGATTTTTGGATAATTACATTTATTTCAATATAAATAATGTATTCACCTAGATTACACATGAGCAAAACACTGGGCTGATTGTTATTAGAATGTTTAAAGTGGATTTTTTTTAGGTAAATAATCAGCAGGTGAGCTAATGTAACTGTGGCTTTAGCTGCAGCTCTATTATTGGCTCAGGTGAGGGCTGCTGGGTAATCCAGCGGCTTAGTGAAGCTGCTGTCCATCACCCCGCTCCGTCATCTCTCACCAGTTGGACGCCAGCGCCTGTAGCAGCTTATGGTAAGTTTCAGTGTGTTTGAACCTTGCTGCTGGGATCCAGCTGTGTTCAGGTCACAGGACTGTGGATTAGGGATCATGATTATGTTGGTTAAAATTCAGTGCAACCCTTTTTCACATCAGGGGGCGTTCGTAGGGGGACTTGACCTTCACTTTCTGCTTTTTGCAAGTTAAACTTTAGATCCTGAAGATGGTATATTTATATTTGGCAGCGCAGGAAAGCGCTAGATCAAGTGAGGCAGACCGCCATCATCTCTGGATGATCGTCCTCTCCAGGCGCCTGTCCTCTCCAGGCGCCTGTCCTCTACTGACCCCTGTCCTCTCCAGACGCCTGTCCTCTACTGACCCCTGTCCTCTCCAGGCCCCTCCCTATCCTCACCAGACCGGCATCCTTACCATATGACCATCCCCTCCAGACCGCTACCTCGACAGACTGCTATCCTCTCCAGCAATAAAGGCAAAACCTGCCTGTTAAAGATCAATCAATAGTGAGCCCCCTGAAGTGAGAGAGGATTGCAGAAAACTGTTTTCTCCCTGCCCACAATGCAAAATAAAGAGGCTTTAAATCGAACAATGACCCTAAATTTATATAGTGCAAAAACATTATTTTGGCCAGTTTTGATAAAGTTATGGTCAGAAAAACCTTCACATTTTTATAGGTACTTCAACCTAAGTATTTTGCATATCTCCCTCATCCATACCAGAGTTTCCCTCAGTGCACTTTGCAGCAGATGTCCATTTCTCATCATGTTCCCCTAACTGCTTCATGTCACTTTAATCGCCTTCCATAATCCTCTCTGAAGCGTTTCCAAGACTTTACTTTTTGCCATCTAAAAATACACTTCAAAACAAATTATAGAGTATTTCTTCTCCGACCAGGTCAGTTTCAGTGAAAGTTAGTGTACGAAAGACAATTATTATCCAGCAAGCCATGGCAACCTCCAAACACTCATGGATCATCCTGACACAGCAGGCTGCTCATAAAGAGTATAGAGGCTAAAAATATCCAGATATCTACTCAGAACTTTGATATTCAAACCTGTAGTTACTTAATTTATATGCTCAATAAAGTATATGTTGTTCTATGTATGAATGTAAAATGCATGAAATGTAAAATAATATATTTTAAACACAATTTTACATATAATAGGGTCAGTTAATTTTATTAATCATGCATTGCATCAATTCATCAAATATATATATATTGCAATACCAGCAACAATTGAATGTATTTCAAACCATAACTTTATCAAATTGAGCAAAAATATCACAGAAGAAAAATCCCATGTGGGTTACTCATGGATGACAGCCCTCTGGGATGTCTGAACTGAAGGTCTTCTGGTGTAGGCCTTCTGTTCCCTGCTGGATTTCCTGTGTACTGGCTGTATCAGGTTGTGCACATCAGGGTTTTGAGGGGGAAAGAAATCTTACTGATTTAGAGCGAGGCTCTTGAAGTGGGGTCTTCCGACTCTAAATGAGTTACTATGAACTATAAATTTGCGCTGTGTCATTGTAAATGCAGTAGCAGAGGATCATTCTGAAAGAATATTTCCCGTAGTGATTGTTTTCATTAGCAGTTATTTAATTAGAAATATTTACATGCGCCGACACATCAATCGGAAGAGCAGTAAACGGCTAAATGACAAATTCAAAAGCAACCAATACATAACAAGTTTTATCAGAAGATGGGCGTCATTTGATCAGAGCCTCTTTTTTTTTTTTATCAAGCCGTTTCTCCATTAAAAGCATCACAATAACTCTGGTTCACTACTATCCTGGAGGCACGAGGGAAGGCGTAAAAGGCGTTCACATCATAGCCCGTTCGGTACCTCTGAGTGGTTTTAGCATGACTAACTTTACAAGAGACCTTAAAGCAGAAACTCCTCATCACACAAGCCGTCCTGAAAACCCAGATCCACGCTGTAGTCGGCAACTTTCACGTAGGTCTCTGATTTATTCATGATCTCTAACCGCTCATCCCGTTCATGGTCGCGGGGGCTGGAGCCTATCCCAGCTGCTCAATTACTTCATTCGATGCTCCAACTTTGCTTTCGGGATTTATGCATAAGCATAAATTGCCGATTAAAAAAATCAGTATCTTCAAAGCTTTCCAGCTTTCACAGCTCCGGTCTATCACGGTTCCTAATATTTTTTCCTGGATGTGTTTCTATAGATCAATATTTCTTAATTTTCCCATTTAATTTTTGAACGTTTGCGTTAAAATCAAACTCAGTGCTGTTGTCAAGATGATTAAATACACACATCGTGCACGTGAGTAGCGCTGCAGGGCACGCCCTCACCAGGGATTATTTCAAAACAGCGTTTACATGCAGGGGTTGCCTTTCCAAATGTTTTTCCGAAAGGTCTTCATCTACCCCCTGCAGGAATGAAATTTCAATGTGATTTGTACAAGAGATACATTCAAGTAACTGAGTAACAATACCTCAAACACTAAGAAAATACTCTCAACGTTAAACAAAGAGGCGGGTTCAATTTTAGTAAATAAAACGATAAACACATCTATTATTGGTCCAGACGGGAGTTTGAGCAGCATCATCATCATCATCATCATTAAAGCATTTATTCACCAACCACATTCACACTGGCTCACATCTGAGCTGAGCCCTACTGACTGAGGCGGCTCTTTCCTTATGATGCTTTTTTTCCCCCAGTGATTAAGGAGCAATGTTGTGTATTAAGTCACGTTGTTTAAAAGTATAGAAGTGGTACTAACATGATTCAAAGGGAAATGTGTTTGTTTATCCTTATGAAGCAAGTCCAAAAGATTGAAGTTTAAAAGCTTCACAATCCATATAGATCAAATGACTTGTGCCTTAATCTGTGTCACTAACGTGAGGGGGTTGTTGTAAAATGTTCTCCCCTGTAACGTTTCCCCGGCCTCTGAAGGTTTGAGAAGCTCCTATTTAGAGGTATCAAGTATGATACCTTTGGCATTAGGGTTAAAAAGTCTTGAACCTCATTAGCGAGGCTGTAAGTGCAACAAACTTGCTTGAATTTACCCACAATGCGCCTTGATTAGCCTCAGCTTTTGGGAGAATCTTTTCAACACTTTTAGCATCATTGACTTACAATTAGCATGCTCATGCTAAGCTACTTGCTCTGACCTCTCCTCCTCAGCGGCTTCAGACTCGAGGAGGAACCGCTTATCCTGTTGTCACTCTACGCTGACATCATGTCCAGACGCAGCCTGCGGTTGGATGATGGGCTGTTGGACCGCAGTCTGCCGCGCAGCAGCGCCTCCTTCAATGTGGGAGGGACAAGCTGGAAGAGCGCCAGGTGTGCATCGTCAGGTGCTCACCTGCTGTGTCTCCTCATGTCTTCTTCATTCATTCATTGACTCTTCCCTCTTCGTCCAGGTCGAGGAAGTCTATTGGTTCTCGTCAGCTCTCCACCTCCTGCTCAGAGTCCATTCTCCTACACACAGCTCAGAACCAATCCCGGTCCACTCAGCCACTCCTCAACAACAGCGTCCGCAGCAGTGTCCCCAGTGAAGCGTCTGATGCTTCCCTGCTCTCCTCGATGGTGAATGACTCCTGCATCCAGGAGAGCACCCTTATGGACACCTTCTGGGGTATGGAGCTCTTATACTAGGTTTAGAACTGATGCAGAACTCATACCATTCTTGATATCAGATACCAGTAAGGTTCACCCGGAGAAACAGTCCAGGGGTTCATACTGTGTTATACTTAAAGCCCGCCTCTGGAGGAAATATGCTGTTTTTACTATGACTCGGTTCTTCTGGGCAGTTTGGTGTCTTTTGTTTTGGGCTGGAGGGAATCGTAGTCATCCTCCTCTGCTGTTTCAGGTTTGGACCATGACGTGGATCCTAAAGGTCAGCTGATTCTCCAGCTGTTGACATGGCTACTAATGACATCATGACCATCTACTCATAACTCCGTATGTTACAGAGAGCACCGTCGTGGCGGAGCAGAGCACCGTACTACCAGACCGCACCCTGAATGGTTCAGAAGACTGCTGTCTTGCCGACCCGGTGCTGGCCCTTGGTGGGAAGGTTTATTGTACAGACCGCGAGCTGGACTCGGACAGGAAAGAGTCCACAGATTACCCCTTCTCTCCCTATGTGACAGAGCCCGGCGTCTCAGAAGCTCCCATCTACTCCCGAGAACGAAACCGCAAGACCCGCCCAGGTGAGGACAAGTCCTCTTTAGATGGTTCTGGTAGGTCAGTTCATAGCATTCTCTGCTTGACCATCTCAACATCTACCGGACCATGAGAACCACCTTCGGTAGCCAATGATCCTCAGTGTAGCGCTGGATCCTCCTCAGTGATGACCAGTACCTACAATAGGACCATGAGAACCACCCTCACTATCCAGCATGAAGTGAGACTATGCGCTTACTTAGGGCATGGTGTTCGGGGGAGGGGCGGGCACCATCAGTCAGGGGAAATGCGTGGTGGTCACATATAGTCTCATGAAATCTGAACAGCGGGGACCCAGCGCACAATCAAGACCTGTAGCGAGACACTCATCTGCTCGCATAGAGATGCAGAACTTCACTTGTAAGCATGATGAAATTAAAGTCAAATCATTTTACATAATTCATCTCAGGTTCCATCACAGCAGAGAGAAGAGAGTCTCAACTTGTTCTGGACATTCAATCATTTTCATAAACAAACTTGCACGCCCCGCCAGCACCTACAGGTTTCTCTGCAGGTGCCGGCCCCCCTCCCTCCTGGGGCTCATCTTTGTGTCTTTTCTACCTCTTTTAGGTTGCGCCTCCTCTGTGTCTCCACTCTGAGGGTCCTCCTCCTTCTTCTGACGCTCTTCCTCCTATCAGGATGTTCTGAACTGGCTGTAGATGTTGGTCTTTCTGGTTATAGGTGTGCTGCGGCTGTGGGGGGACACCTGTTTTCGATCCGTGCGCTGCGCTGCCGCCAGCTGTGTGTGTTTTATGACACAGACATGGGATTTGTGTCAGGGTTTGACATGGAAGGTCCATGATCAGATATACAGCGCCAACAGAGGTACACGGACATGTTCACCCGTCATGTTTCGCTCCAAACAAATGGGCCACACCCTTGTCACTTTGGCTGTTCCCGAGGCAATGTGTAAATGTGTGGTCCTGCCGTCAGCGGCCTTGAGCAAGTGGGCGGGGCCATGCTTTGCTTTGAATGCTGACTGTTTCTTCTCTGTAGTAGCCCGATCCAGTACCTTTGGAATCATGAAGGAGTCCGTCGCTGACCCGAGGGGGTCCGCCGCGGACCTGAGGGGCTCTGGTGCCAATGGATCTCTGTGTGAGTTCTTGGAGTCCGGTTCTGCAGTTTGGTTCATTGTGGGACTAAATCCAGCTAAAGCAGTTTTACCTGGGAAGCTGAGATTTTTCCTCTTTAGTTCTGATGGTTCCCCTCCTTTTGGTCCTAAAAGGGTTCTGCTCAGTTTTTGTGTTAAATCATAGACAAGCAGCTGAGGTGCACAAACATCTCGGGCTTTCAGACTCTACGGGATCCGCAGGTCCAATCCTGTGGAACCTTTTAGGATTTATTTCCAGACCGGCATGATGGAGTTGGATTTTAACTAATCAACGTGACGAAATCGGGTTTATCTTATCTCCATCTTATCGACGTGATGGAGTCTGTTTTAACGCTTTATGTTTTTTTGGTTGAATGATTGTTGGGTGCTGGTTGTATGTTACGGTGCCGTTTCCTCAATGATGTAAATAACCATTGTGTGTTTAGGGAGAATGGCAGCTGACGTTTGCAGGAGTTTTAAGATTCGATGGCGTCACATGACCTCCAAACCACTCCAAACTTGGCAAGTTTTTTTTTTTTTTAACTAAACCCACTTTCACGTGTGATGTCATCATTACATTGGATCTTTTGGAAGCGGGTGATGATGTAATTTCTTCTCCTGCAGGTTTGCTGTTGGAGTCCTCCCACTGCTCCTGGCTCTGATGATCCTCCTCCTCAGTAGGTGTCATGTGACAAGTTTAATCATCATTATTCAGAGAGTGATTGTTGGTACCGCCTCATGATGACTCGTCTCTAGGCTGCCACAGTGTGATGTCATAGGACATCACACACGCTGATTTGGCTTCAGCTAAAGGAGCGTTAAACTTTATGAAGGGAGAACTTTCTCTCTGTAACAACATTTTTTTACTGGCCTTCAGTAAGAAACTCTGAGAGGAGAGACTTGTTTGGCCAAGAGTACAACCAGGTATTTATATTATTCCTGAAAAGTTAGGGCTATGGAAATTCCACCGCTGCATGTCCTCCGTGTTAACGCGCTTACTCAAACTACTTCATGGATCACTTTCAAATTTTAGATCCATATAGACGTGAGTTTGAGGAAGAGCTGCAGTTATTTTAGGAAAGGCCGGTTGAATCATTCTGACACTAGAGGGAGCTTCATCTCCAAATATTTTCCGGCCATAATTTCGCAACTGTTCGTCCGATTTAGTCCAAATTTAGTGCATATGAATCGAATCAAGAATAATTATCTCCTAGTTGTCATATTTTTGTCGGATAGTTTCATATTTTATTCACAAGGAGGAGTTTGAACATTGATTTGTAACCGTTGGGCCGATGTAGTCCAAATTTGGAGAATATGAATCGACCTATCTTGCATACATCATATTTTACCCTAATAGTTCTTACTGTAGTTTACATTGCTTGATGTATTTCATGACCTGATAAACCGCCTCCAGCATTGTTGTGATGGATACGCCATTCTGTCTGATAACGGAGGGTTTGGATATAACTGTTTAGAGAGCCAGAACGCCCAAGTGTCTGCCTTTCAGTGTTGGTGACGTAATGAGGCTAATTTTTTAGCCATGCAACAACATTTACATTTAGCTAACATTAGTATGTAGCTAGAGTAGCATTTTACATAAAGTGTAGTCTAGGATCAGCATAGTTGTGACCAAGCGAACAGAGTTAGTTCTACTGGCTGACTAGATCAGCCGTGCTCTCTTCAGCGTCCTCGCCACCACAGTCAGTCACGCCATCTGACCATGTTGGTTCGTGGTTAAGCGGTGGTCCAGGACATCTTTGATGTAGAACATGGCATCCATCTTTCAGGCCTGTTTGCTCCAGTATTCCTGGAGTGGAGGACAACCTCCGACAACCTCATGTCCCCCAGTAGCCAACCAGCAGAGGGCTCTGTGAGGGAGGAGGAACCCCTCAACGCGGAACCTCCACCACAAGACAAGGTACTGACAACGCCAAGTTCAGCTCGTCTCCTTATGTTGGTCTCCTCCTTCTCATGTTGGTCTCCTACTGTTGTCTGCCTCCTACTGTTGTCTGCCTCCTACTGTTGTCTGCCTCCTACTGTTGTCTGCCTCCTACTGTTGTCTTGTTTTGAAGCCCTTTGTTGCAGAGGAAGTGGTGGTGCTGGGAAGTGAGTCCGCACGTCTTACCCATCTGGAGCAGAGTTTCTCAGCATTGTGGGAGAGGGTGGAGGCTGGAGGGCGGAAGGCGCAGCAGAGACACGAGGAGATGCTTAGGTTGTATGCGGAGTTAGATCAGCAGAGTGGAGAGGAGGAGCCGTGGATGAGCGGACTGGTGGAGCAGCAGCTGGAGCCAATCAGGACCCAACTGCAGGAGGATCAACAGCTGCCGGATCAGGTCTGGATCCATCCCATAACGCTGTACAAATCTCCACTGGACACAATGAAGACATGGGATCATGTGACTAATTGGGCTGACTATTGTGGGGGTGTGGCTAACTGTAGGCACAGACTCATGTGACTGGATGACTAATGTGAAGGTGTGGTTAAATGGAGGCTAACGATCATGTGACTTCTTTCTTCTTTTTCTTCTTTGGCCTGTCTCTCTTCTCCAAGACTTCTTACCTGGGCTGTCCCTCTGATGAGCTTGTTTCTAATCCAGTCCATCTTCATCGCTCTCCAAAAACTAATCTTAAAATCTACAACTCTGCCTCCCATCTTTTGGTCAGAGCCACCATCTAACCATCTCTCATGCAATACCACAATTCCTCCCTGGGCACTCTGTCATACACTTTCTTTAAATCCACAAATGCAACTCCTTCTGATCTCCTCTGTTCTTGTCCATCAGCACTCTCAAAGCAAACATCTCCCCTGCACTGCTCTTTTTTGGCATAAAACCATTCTGCTGCTCACAGATTGTAACATCTCCCTCCCAGCTCTTCATTGTGTGGCTCATCAGCTTCATACGTCTGGAGTTGCTACAGCTCTGAACATCACCATTGTTCTTGAGAATCAGTACCACTAAACTCTTCCTCTATTCATCAGGCAACCTCTCACTCCCCAAGATCATTTTGAACAATCTACTTAAAAATTCCACTGCCCCCGATCCTAGACGCCTCCATACTTCCACCAGTATGTCATCAGGACCAACCGCCATTCCATTCTTCATTCTCTCCAGAGCTGCTCTCCCTTCATCATTTATGAACCTTTGAACTTCCTGATTTGAAATTCTCACTTCTCTCATTTTCTTCATTCATCACTTTTCAAAGTACTCTTTCCATTTTGCCCTCACACTCTCCTCACTTATAAGCACATTTCCATCTCTATCCATAACATTCTGACCTGCTGTACATCCTTCCCGTCTCAATCTTTCTCCCTTGCCAATCGGTACAATTCCTTTTTCTCCCTGGTATTTTGGAAAACACAATATATCTACCTTCCTTCTCTCTTTCATAACAGCTAGCTCTCTACCTTTTACATCGTTCTAATGTTTAAAGTTCCTACTCTCACCCCCACACTACAGCTTTCCCTACGCTCTCACAAGGAGCGTTTACATGGACAGCCTAATTCCGATTAAATTCGGAGAAGTCGTCTAATCGGAAAGAAAATGCTGCATGCGGCGCATTTTAAATACCGCGACTTCAAAACAGTACCGGTCTGCATCGGAGAGTCATTTATTCATTCCAGCTTTGAAATAGTTTAACATATTTCGACAGTTAGATGGGCGAAAAGTCAATTCTGCTCATGCCCTCTGTCATATTCTTCTTCTGGGCACATGTTTGTGGTTGGCACCCAGGTCATCGTAGCATTATCATCCACTAATGAACGGGAGTGTGTATTGTCTGCGCATGTCTGAAAGCTGTTTCCGATTAGATGAGTCGATGCATGTAAACACCGGGTCGGAAAAGATCAGTTCATGTACACAGGGGACTGGCATTGCAATACGGAATGGTCTAATTCCGAAAGGCGAAAAGTATCCCATGTAAACCCACCTATTGTCTCATGGCACATCTCCACCCCTCTCTCTCTCCTTTTTCTTTGACCAACAGTTGCATAGTATCTGCTGGCACCCCACTGGTTAACAATGTCATTGGCGGCCATTGTTAACCTTGGCCGTGACCAATCCGGTTTGGAAATCAGTTTCATTTTCCGCATATTGATTTGGCATAGGACTAATTCAAGAGTGAGGCTTATTACAAGATAAGGATCTTGTGACTGAATATGTTTAATCATGGGTGGTGCTAACCTGTGGCCTGTGTCGTTCAGCAGACTGAATTGTCTCGTCTGGATCTTTTGGAGCTGCAGCTGGAGTCCCTGGCCCACAGAACAGAGGTGTGTTAAAGCGGTTCTTCTTCTCTGACTGAAGTTCCCATGTTTGACGGTTCGGTTCACGTTGACAGGAACTTCAGAAGAGCCGAGAAGCTGCTGAAGTGTCCCCATCTTCCTCCCCTCCAGCTGCTGTCAGGTAAGCCTCCTCCTCCTCTTTGCACTCAGGTCTCCATCACCTCTGGAACACCTCAGCTCACCTACGAGGAACTCTGTTTGTTCTAGCCTCACAGTGGACACTCAGTCCCATGACGCCTTGCTAGCAGAGGTTTCTCGGTTGGAGGCGGCTCTGAAGGATGTCAGGCAGGATGTGGACAGTCTAGCTGCGTGTCGGGGCGGCTGCCGACAACTAGATGGCGTCCAGCAGATGGTGAGAGATCATTAATCTTGTGAGCTAACCTCTTTAACTAACCCTGTTTAGTTAGCCTGGTTAGTGTTAGCCTTCCGTGATGCGGCCCCACAGCTTCCAGAAAATGTGTATTCTCTGTGTGGGGCGTGTCCAATGTGGGTTGCATCCTAATTGCTTTTAAAGATTGTGGGAAACTGCTGTATTATTTTACATATATTTTCAGATTTTATTTAAATTTAACATCAGCACTGATCTGCCAAATAGATGCAAAATGAAAGGCCTGAATTCCAGTGCAGCAAAAATACTGTCGGTATCGTAACCTGTTTGGTTTAACATTAGTTATAAAAACCCTAAAGTCCATCAGAACACATATTATGGAAGGAAGTATTCATCTTTATTGTTTTTATTGTTAGTTGGCTTGTACCCAAACAACCTAAAGCTAAATTCAAAAGTTGGTAGATTTAAATGAGGTATTTAATAATTGTGTGATTTATTTTATTGTTTCTTTTTCATTTAACCTGGAGAACGAATTCCATAATCCAAATAGTGGATTTATCGTTATAATGATCAATAGATTAATTGACTATCAAAATGATCAGTTAGTTAGTTTCAGCCCTAGATGTAAATAACGATGTTGTCTTCATATAAAACAACAGGGATCACTGAGATCAATAGTCGGAGGTCCTGATTTAGACCCCTATGGTACGACCTCCTCATTCGTGCTCTGGTTTCCGCCTTGGGGTTGTTTAATCTCAGGAGAGGCAGCGGGAGAGATCTAGAATCTGGTGGTCAGGATTGGAATAATAAATGAATTACAATCATTTTATCTCTGAGTTAATCTCTCCCCCGCTCACCAGAGTTCAGACCAGCCATTTCCTAGTGTGACTAAATCAGCTGCAGTCTTGGTATCCCCCCTCTCACACCTGGAGGACCCTGGAAGCACTGAAAGTCAGGTTCTTTGACTTCTCCAGTGCTGTCCACACGATCTAGCCTTCACTGCTGAGAGAGCAGGAAGAAGCAGGTGTTGACCGCCACCTGGCTGCATGGATGACCAACTACCTCACTGACAGACACAGTCCCTCAGACTGCCATACTTTTGTCAGACGTGTTGTTTTGCAGCAGCAGCAGCTCCACAGGGGACCGTGCTCTCCCCTTTTCTGATTACCCTCTACACCTCAGACATGTAGATGGTAAACTACATAGCCACTTCCAGAAGTTCTCCGATGACTCAGCCATCATCGGATACATATCTGAAGGGAAGGATCTGTAAAGAAATGACATTAAGATCTTTGTGGACTGTTGTGAGGTCAAGCACCTTTGTATCAACACCAACAATACGAAGAAGCTGGTGGTTGAATTTTGCTGCTGGACCTCACAGACCCCAGTGGTGAACATCCAGGGTTTGGACATCACATAGGTGAACTCTTACAAATACCTGGGTGTTCACCTCCACAATAACCTTGACTGGTTAGACGTCACAGATGTACAAGGAGGGCCAACAACGTCTCGTTGGGGACTTCCCACAGCGTTAAATATCAGACACTTGTACATGGCATCTGACATTCAACTGTGAGACATGATTTGAAAATAACTTTAAATGTTCCCAAAATCCCCAAAAAAAGAACTGCAGAAAAGTTTTAACCAAAGGTAAAAGTTGCAGATTTGAATCCAGGACACTGAATCTGACCTCTGGACCTGAACCTGGAATTAAAAAAACCTTCAGATTCCTTTCACCGTGCGGCTACCAAGTTTACTGATCAAGTTTTCGGATCTACCTGGCGGATAACCTCTGGTCTGTCCGGTTGGGGATCTGCTGGGGGTTTGTCTCTGGAGGTGTTTCTGAACCTTGCAGAGATTCTTCCTCAGGAGAGACAGAGTCGAGATCAAATGATCTTGCTTGACGACCAACAGGAGCCTCGTCTTCAGAAAGATAGGGTTTTACTGTAAATATGGCCGTGACAATAACCCCATCACGGCGGTCATGCGGGTTCAACGTTATTCACCACTTCATGGAAGCTCCACAAACACATAGAGGGACGCCATTTTATTCTGGAAGGTCTGCACACTTGGGTACGTCCTTTCACTGCTCGCCTCTACACACATCCTTATAAGGGTAGCCATGAGCTCTCCTCAGGAGGAAGGCTGGGTGTGTTCCTCAGGGCTAAGGTGTTGCACCTACGGTGTTCCCATCATATCTTTGCATCATTGTGAGGGGGCTTTCATCTTTGCTTTGACAGTTTGTGATCTCGCCGTCTGCGCTGAGCGACCGCTCTGATGCACCTGAAGTTGTTCTGCTTCCTCTCCGTTTCCTTCTTGTCAGATTTCAGAGCAAGTTTCCTTTCGTGTCCATGAGGAAGTTCAGACTCTGGTCTACGGGAACCAGAAGATGTTGGGGGTGGGGTCCCCTGGAGAGGTCCTCCCAGAGTCCCTCCTCCAGTGGCTGTCACAGCGATACGTCAGCGACGCCAACCTGCAGGTGTCTATGGCCTCGCTGGAGCTCAGAATCCTGGAGAACGTCAGCCTGCAGCTGGATCACCACCGTAACCAGGAGATGGACAGAGACGCCGTCCACCGGGCTACTGCATCCACCGGGGCCACAGTGACCCAGGAGGTGAGGGTGGAGCTGGGTGGGCCTGAAGACTCTGTTTCCGTCACGTGTCTGGTTCACTGATGACTCCTCTCTTCCAGGACGTCCAGTTGATCGTGATGAACGCCCTGCGTCTGTTTTCTCAGGACAAAACCGGCATGGCGGACTACGCACTGGAATCCGGAGGTCGGAACCTGCCCTTTATGTTCACCACCACCTGTTATTGTGACATCATTTGTGCTCAGCCTCACTGTATGACATTTAACTAGCAGTTAGCTGGCACTGGTGGCAGTTAACCTCTGACCTAAATGGAGCTGAAGCGTGTGTGTCAGATGTTAGCCTGCACCGGTTTAAGATGAAAAAAGCAACATGGTGTCCAGAGAGAAAGTTCTCTGATTGGATCAGGAAAGTGAGGTAGCATGATCAGATGTTCTCCAATTATCAGCCGTCTGAATGTCAGAAGAACACTGACTTCCTGTTTGTATGTCAGCGATCCGAAGACATCTAGCATCAGGTTGAAAGTTGGGGGGTTGAACCCGTTTGTGTCGTCTTGCAGGGGGCAGCGTCCTCAGCACCCGCTGCTCCAAGACTTTCGAGACGAAGGCGGCACTACTCAGTCTGTTCGGACTTCCTCTCTGGTATTTCTCTCAGTCTCCTCGAACCGTTATCCAGGTAAGGCACCGTGTGCATTCCATCCCCCACACCTGTCACTCACAGCCCCTGTCACACGCCGTCACCCCTGTCATAAGGCATCGTTTTCTGCCTTGCAGCCAGACGTCCATCCGGGAAACTGCTGGGCGTTCCAGGGTTCTAAGGGTTTCCTGGTGATCCGACTCTCCATGAGGATCGTCCTCACCGCCGTGTCTCTGGAGCACATCCCCATGAACCTGGACCCCAGTGGGATGCTGCTCAGTGCCCCCCGTGACTTCAGCGTCTACGTAAGACACCCCTCCCCTGACCCATGTGACCCCTGTGAACAGTCTCAGGCTCTAACCAGCATGTCTTCAGGGTTTGGAGGATGAAGACCAGGATGTAGGCCTCCTGCTCGGTTCCTTCAGCTTTGACAAGAGCGGAGAATCTCTGCAGACCTTTGCCCTAACGGTGAGTTGGGTCGGGCTAACATGGGCTCGTATCAGACTGCTACATTAATTGTACTGTGTTTTCTCGCCATAGGGGGGCGTGGACCAGGCCTTCCAGATCATCGAGGTCCTGGTGTTGTCCAACTGGGGCCACCCAGAATACACCTGCATGTACCGCTTCAGGGCGCACGGACGTCTGCAGACGTAAAGCTGCTAACGGTCAAACACACCACAGAGAGATTGAATGTGATGTCACTTCCTGTGGTAAGCTGTGATGTCATGTTGCGTTAATATCAGTGAGCACTTCAAGGTCCTCAGGGACTTCCGCCGCCAATCGGCACAAGTCTTTATCCACTGAAAAACCCCAAAGTCATCTTTTGAAAATATTTCGTTCAACATCTGACACTTCCTCTGACCCTGAATGCAGCAGCAGGGAGCTCTGCTGAACGAGCAGAGCGACACGTCTTTGAACCCCTCATGGAAATATATTTTGGTCTTTTGGTTTCTGTTTTATCTACTTTTTACAGAAACATTTCATGTTTGTTTGTTGAAGATAATAATAATAAAGATTATTTTATAGAAATGCTTTTGGTTTTTATACTCTCAGCAGAAAATTAATGAAGTAATTTTATTCACAAAAATAAGAAAACTAAGGATGAATGTTTATACAGACTGAGCTGTGAGCTTTAGCGTTTGGCTAACCACAGCTATGATGGTCGATGACATCTGGACGTGTGACATCTGGATGTATGACATCACCGCGGCTCAAATAAGACCAGGTGTTACTTAGCTGCCTCCTCTCTGTGAACCTCATCATGATCAGGGGGGCGGCGCCTCTTTACCCCTGGCCCCTCTGAGTCTGTGATCGGCCCTGGTGAGCAGACTGATGATGACTGAGGGTTAAAGGTCAGACCACAGTCCTTGTGGCTCTGCGTGTGTGTGTTCACAGATAGCGACGGTTTAAACATTAACGGCAGTGGCTCGTAAAGCTAACACACAGAAAGGGAACCTTTGGAGTTTGATATGATGGCATCACACGCACACACACACACTAACACACACTCAGAATGACGCGGCTCTGATCCGAGGAAGGTGATCTCTGAAATTGCTCAGGTCAGTGTTTCTGTTTTTCAATTAACTAACCGTTTTTATTCAATGGCAGCGACCGAGACGCCATCATAAACTAGGGCAGCATTCAACCATCCTCTTCTTCATTGGTGTTTGACAACCTGCAGCGACTAAACGCGGCGAGCAACGTGTCATCGTGGAAACGCTGCACTCTAAAATACTCCCATTCAAAAGTAATCGATTACAAGTTAGTGCCTAAGAAGTATTTAAGTAGTTGTTTTTAAGTATTACAATCAAAATAATTATTTAACTTTAGTTATAAAATCATGATAAATAAAACTTGTGCTACTTTCATGCTCAAAAAATATTTGTTTACTGAAACTTAATATATTTTCACTGAAATGTGAGTTAAAATTAAACTATGAATGTATCTAATTTATTTTTAATGAACTCATTTGTTGGTAAAAGTATTACTTAAAAAGATAAAATACATTTTATTGATATTTTACTAAAAATAAATTTGATTTATTAATGTAATGTAATATATTTTGTACAGATAATAATTTGTTAAATATGTAAAATGATAAAAATGAAGCAGTGGTAAGTTTTCTTTTGGCCACAGCTACAGCTCTGTCAAACCAACCAACTGCATGTCCTCTCCAAGTAATGCTTAAAATATATTGCATAAGATCATTTCAAATGTATTTTAATATAAATTGATTTATTACATATTATATAAATTTATGATTTAATTAAAACCTGGTATTACTTGTCTACTTGTCTAAAATCGAGATTAATTTTATTTTCCAGTTCTTTAAAATAAATAACACATTATTTAATTATAAAATATTGTAGCATAATTTCTTTATGAATTAATATAATGTTTTGGTTCAAGAACAAAGAGTTTAAAATGAATATTTAGACATTGTTTTTCGCAGCACTGAAATGATTTGTCTTTTCGGTAAAATTATTAAAATTTTACATATTTCAATTTACTTTTAAACTAAGAAATTAGGTTATATTTTAGAATTTTATTTGTGGGACTGTTCCTTTTCAATTTGAACATTAATGAGATCTGAAGGGTGGAGCTTTGCTTTGGTCATGTGACTGGGTAAACCCCGCCCCTCTCCAGGGAAGATGTTTTTGTTGTAGTTGCTCTGCTACCATACAAAACTCATAAATCCATTATAGCATAGCGTATCACTATGATAGCAAGATAACTCTTAAATCGACCGTAGTGTAGCACGCTTCTATGCTAACATTCCATCTTAAAAGTACATTATAGAATAGCATACTCACTTACTAATTTGCTAACTCGTAAAGCCATTAAAGTATAGAATGCTCACTATGCTGACATTCTAACTTAAAAATCCATTATAGCATATCATGCTAACTATGCTACTTGGCATCACAACTTGTACTGATGACAACTGTGAAGCAGATGGCATGCTGGGAATCATAGGAGAACTCGCAAAATGTCAATCACGGCTATTTGGCGTTGGGGCTAATGTCACAGCTATGTAATCGAGGCTGTATGAATAAAACTGGAGCGATAGATGAACGTATCCCTCCGCCAACGCTGCTGTAAACAGACACCGTCTCTCCCCACTGTCCATGTGTGAAGGCACCATTGGTGGTCTTTGATGGCCACGCCTCCAAAGCTGTGGAGGCTTCATGGGAATTTTTTACTTTTTGTTGAACGCATCAAAGATTTAATTTTTCCCTTAAAAGTTCTTTAGTTTATTAAACGCCTTTAGGTGAATGTCAACATTTCATTTGTCAATCTATTTAAGTTTTTATCTCTTACATTAGATTTGACTTCCTGTCTGACCTTTGACCTTTAAAACACAAGTTAATATTTGATCCCTTATTAAGTCTTTTTTAAGTCATAAAGAGGCTTCCGTATTATCTCTGTTTCACGATTACAATACATCAGATTAAATCATTTATTATTCATTCATTCATTTATTAATAAAGATCTTTTTTGGACGGTGACTGAAAGTTAAACATTCTCTATGTTGATCTATCATTGATCAGATAGAGTCGCCCCTCTGTCGGACGTATCGATTGGTTGATTCTGCAGGTCACATGACCCGCATGACCTTTCGTCGAATAAAGAGGTTTTAATTATTAACACAAAGCTGTTTGTAGGCAAAAGATTCAGCAAATGTATTCAATGAAATGTTTTTAATATAAAGAGTCAAATGTAAATGTTTCTCTATCAAATAAAATAATTAACTTTAAAATATTTTTAAAAATGAATTATTTATATTTCATTCGATTATATTGAATTATTGCCAAATTCTTCATGAATGTAAATGTATATATTTATTTATTTGGATGTTTATTATGGAACGCTACACATAAAAAAAAAGTAATGTAATTTGTTAGCTGTAATAAATAAAATTATCAACGGTATAATTTATCAAAGTCAAGCTGACATGATAGACATAAATAAAAACTTTCAAATTTACAAATTTAATGTAATAAAATACAAACTATTTCCTTCAATTCTATGGAGGCCGTGAGGAAACATGGAGAAAGAAATCTATAAACACGCACGCATATTAGGAAAACGAGCGTGCTTTCTGATGAAGTGGTGAACACATTCTAATGAAGCGGTGAGCGTTCTAATGAACGGATGTGCGTTCTAATGAACTGGATACGTTCTAATGAAGTGGTGAATGCGTTCTAATGAACTGGTTTACGTTCTAATGAAGTGGTGAATGCGTTCTAATGAACTGGTTAGCTAGTCCTAATGAAGTGGTGAACGCGTTCTAATTAAGTGGTGATCCTGTTCTAATGAACTGGTGAGCGCATTCTAATAAATTGGTGTGCATTCAAATGCAGTGGTGAATGCGTTCTAATGAAGTGGTGAACACATTCTAATGAAGCGGTGAGCGTTCTAATGAACGGATGTGCGTTCTAATGAACTGGATACGTTCTAATGAAGTGGTGAATGCGTTCTAATGAACTGGTTTACGTTCTAATGAAGTGGTGAATGCGTTCTAATGAACTGGTTAGCTAGTCCTAATGAAGTGGTGAACGCGTTCTAATGAAGTGGTGATCCTGTTCTAATGAACTGGTGAGCGCATTCTAATGAATTGGTGTGCATTCAAATGCAGTGGTGAATGCGTTCTAATGAAGTGGTGAGCACATTCTAATGAGGTGGTGAGCCTGTTCTAATAAACTGGTTTACATTCTAATGAAGTGATGAATGTGTTTTAATGAACCTGTGTGCCTTCTAATGAACGGATGTGCGTTCTAATGAAGTGGTGAGCCTGTTCTATGGAACGGATGTGCGTTCTAAGAAATTGGTCTACGTTCTAATGAAGTGGTGAGCCTGTTCTAACGAAGTGGTGTACGTTCTAATTGGTGTAAATTCTAATGAAGTGGTGAGCGTCTTCTAACGAAGTGGTGAGCACATTCTAATGAATTTGTGCCTTCTAATGAAGTGTTGAACGCGTTCTAATGAAATGGTGAGCGCATTCTAATGAACTGTTGTACTTTATAACTGGTGTACGTTCTAATGAAGTGGTGAGCCCTATAATGAACAGGTGTGTTTTTTAATGAACTGATGTGCGTTCTAATGAAGTGGTGAGCCTTTTTTAATGAACTGGTTCACGCTCTAATGAAATGTTTAGCGCGTTCTAAAGAAGTGCTGAGTGCGTTCTAATAAACTGGTGTGCGTTCTAATGAAATGTTTAGCGCGTTCTAATGAACTGGTGTGCGCTCTAATGAAGTGGTGAACGCGGCGCGTTCTAATGATGTTATGAGCGTGTTCTAATTGGAGCGTGCTCTTATTGGAGCCAACCAATCAGAGTAAAGCAGTAACGTGATTGTAGATCTAATTATCCAATCAGCATCAAGTCTGTGGGATCATTATTATCCCTCAACCCTTTCACCTCTTTGGCAAGTGATCGCCAGGGAAACTGTTCTCCATGTGTTAACTGATGTCAGCTATTATACTGGTGTCAGCTATTGTTCAGGTGTTACATGATGTTAGCTGTTGTTCAGGTATTAACTGCTGTTAGCTTTTATTCAGGTATGAGCTAATGTTGGCTGATGTTCGTGTATTAGCTGATATTAGCTGTTGTTCAGGTATGAGCTAATGTTGGCTGTTGTTCAGGTATTAGCTGATGTTAGCTGTTGTTCAGGTATTAGCTGATGTTAGCTGTTGTTCGTGTATTAGCTGATGTTGGCTGTTGTTCAGGTATTAGCTGATGTTAGCTGTTGTTCAGGTATTAGCTGATGTTAGCTGTTGTTCAGGTATGAGCTAATGTTGGCTATTTAACATAAAAAATAGGTTACAGTAGTTTCCCATGATTCTCTGTTGTAGCAATTTAGCATCCAGTGAGATCGCTGCCTGTTCAGTCTGTCAATTATTACACAGCAGACCGTGACCTCTTGAACTCTGCTGAGAAACAGCAGTGTTATTGAGCACAGGACAGAACACTGCAGACACGCTGTGGAAGCGGCTAGGACTTGCTTCTGGTCACTGGCATGAAGACTTTACTCAGGCAGCCAATCAGAGCCGAGCACCAGCCCATCAGGCAGGAGATTTCAGGTTTCAGACAAATAAAGACGTGTTTTTTGCAAATTTTATAAAATTTCGCGGATGAAAAAGAGCAGCTCTGCCAGAAATCATGTGGTCGGAGTCAGAAATCATCGGTGGGACGAGATGAGCAAGACAGTACAACGTAAATAAACATACGGAAGGATGTTGCCACTTTAAAATCGTTGTTAATGTTCAGCAAACAACCCTAAGCTGTAGCATTTCTGTTGTAGCTTTGCCGTTCTTATTGTAGTTTTTGCCTTAAATTATATTTTTATTGTTTATGTTGTAGCTTTAGTGTTTTTATGGAGCTCTAAATTTATTATTGTAGTGTTAGCATTCTCATAGTAGCTTTAGATTTATTGTTATAGCTTTAGCATTTATGTATTGACTTTAGCGTTCTTGTTGTAGCTGTAGTATTCCTGTTGTAGCTTTAGCCCTCTTGCAGCTTTACGGTTCTTGTAGTAGCTTTAGCCTTCGACTTATAACTTTAGCATTCTTGTTGTAGCGCTAGCCTTCCTCTTATGACTTTAGCATTCTTGTTGTGACGTTAGCCATCTATTTGTAGCTTTAGCTATCTTGTTGTAGCCCAGCCTTTTTCTTGTAGCTTTATGGTTCTTGTTGTAGTTTTAGACTTCTTGCAGCTTTAGCATTCTTGTTGTAGCTTTAGCCTTCCTTTTGTAGCTTTAGCATTCTTCTGGTAGCTATAGTGTTTTTATTGTAGCTTTGCAATTCTTGTTGAGCATTAGCCTAATTCTTGTAGCTTTACCATTTTTGGTGTAGCTTTACGATGTCGTTGTAGCCTTAGCCTTATTTTAATAGCCTTAGCCATCTTCTTGTAGCTTTAGCACTCTTGTTGCAGCATTAGCCTTCTTCTTGTACATTAAGTTTCCCTGTTGTAGCTTTAGCATTCTTGTTGTAGCTTTAGCCTTCCTTTTGTAGCTTTAGCCTTCCTCTTGTAGCTTAGTGTTCTTGTTGTAGCATTTAGCCTTTTTTTTTATTGCTTTAGCATTCTTGTTGTAGCGTTAACCTTCTTGTTGGAGCTTTAGCGTTCTTGTTGCACCTTTTTAAAACGTTTCGTCTTTGTTGCAGCCTAATTTCCCTGATTTATTCTTCACTGTTAATCAAACCCAATGGAATCCAATCAGAAAGCTAACGAGGACGGACTGACCGGGACGCAGAAGGAGGTGGCACTGCGGGCGCTCATGCAGCGCACTGGATACCAGTTACAACAGGTAGCCCACATGAACCCGTCCTGATTTTCATCTTTAGTTTGTTCAACGTAAACTAATTTTTTCTTTAATACATATAAATTCTTATACGTCTATTTTTTGGTGCTGTGTTCAAGGAGAATGGCCAGCGTCGTTATGGTGGTCCACCGCCAAACTGGGATGGCCCCCCGCCAGAGAGGGGCAGCGAGATCTTTGTTGGGAAACTCCCAAGAGACCTGTTTGAAGATGAGCTGGTTCCCCTGTGTGAGAAGGTGAGGACGAGAAGGGGGGTTCGATGGTCATGGTTGATCCCCAAGTGGTTTTGACTTTTTCTCTTTTTGTCTTCAGTTCGGTCGGATCTACGAGGTGAGGATGATGATGGACTTTAACGGCAACAACCGTGGGTATGCATTCGTCACTTTCAGCACCAAACAGGAAGCCAAAACCGCCATGAAGCAGCTAAACAACTACGAGATCAGGTGAGCTTTGGAACCCAGATCCACTAGTTGAATGTCTTTGGGATCTGGTATTCCGGACCTCGGGTGGGGTCTGGAGTTTGAAGGGGTTCAGGTCCAACTCAGACTAATTTAGGGACCCACCCCGTTTCAGTTTTAAACTTTTGATATTTGACCTCATCCCTGCTGCAGGAATGGCCGCCTCCTCGGTGTGTGTGCAAGCGTCGACAACTGTCGTCTGTTTGTGGGCGGGATTCCTAAGACCAAGAAGCGGGAGGAGATCCTGTCTGAGATGAGGAAAGTCACCGACGGGGTCATGGACGTCATCGTTTACCCCAGCGCCGCCGACAAAACAAAGAATCGAGGCTTCGCCTTCGTCGAGTACGAGAGCCACCGAGCGGCGGCCATGGCCCGTCGCAAGCTGCTGCCCGGTAAATCCAGATTCATGAGCCATAAAATTATGACTAGGGCCAGACTAGAAAGAACTAAAACTAGAACCCGCTCTGAGCATGATGCCCCCTACTCTGTCCATCATGTCATGATGCCAAACAGAGAGTTAATATATCCATTTTAACATTGAGGGCGTGGCTTTCTTTGAGGTCGTATCCAGCTCTGGGGTCATGCCATCGCTGTGGACTGGGCGGAGCCTGAGGTGGAGGTGGATGAAGATACAATGGCAAATGTCAAGATCCTGTATGTGAGGAACCTAATGCTTCAGACCACAGAGGAGACCATCGAGACGGAGTTCAACAACCTTAGACCAGGTACCCCACCCAAACCAGAGAACAGCTTTCGACCAGGTACCACCCCCCAGACCAGATTATAGCCTTAGAGGGCTGGAAGGCTGGTTGACTGTTGTTATTATTCTTTTTTTGGTTGGTTTTTTGGTTGTTAAGATGATTGATGGGATAGTTGGTTTTTGGATGTTTGATTGGTTTGCTGGTTTGTTGGTTGGTTGTTTGGTTAGTTGGTAGGTTGATCAGCTGGTTGGTTGGATGGTTGGTGGGTTGAATCTTCTTTAGATTTGGTATTTCGATGACGGTATTAGTGGAGGTCAGAGTCATATAACCTCTGTGGCCTCAGGAGTAAAATGATAACAAATAAAAACCTAATGCAGGTTCTTTGGTGTCACAGGAGCGGTGGAGCGAGTGAAGAAGATCAGAGACTATGCCTTTGTCCACTTCACTCAGAGAGACGACGCCATCAACGCCATGAAGGCCCTGAATGGAAAGGTCAGCTGTGAGTCTCTTTATGATCTCAATCAGGTCTACGGTTTTACTAAAGGTCTGAGCCCTGATGGTCCAATCAGGTTCTGGATGGCTCTCCTATCGAGGTGACTCTGGCCAAGCCGGTGGACAAGGACAGTTACATCCGGTATACCAGGGGGACTGGAGGAAGGGGAAGATCCATGCTACAGACTGACTACGCTGCTGCCTACACGCTGGGACAGGTTAGAACCAGCACCTTCATACCTCTTACAGAAAAGATTATCTCCTCGCCGCTGGACAAATCGCTAAGGACTGATGTCTGTTTGTGGGAGGGATACCTAGGTCTGCTAATGTAGAGCTAACACAAGGCTAACAGCTGGCCAACACCAGGCTAATATCAGACGACCACCAAGCTAAAACCAAGCTAAAATCAGGCTAACACCAGGCCAACATCCAGTTAACATTAGATCACTATCAAGCTTACATCAGGCTAACACCTGGCTAACATCAGACTAGCAAAGGGCTAATATAAGGCTATGTGTGTTTGTTTGTCCTTCTCCAGGTGTTTGACCCCTCAGCAGCATATCTTGGCCCGCCCGTCTTTTACGCACCCCAGGCCTACGCCGCCATCCCAGGTCAGTTCCGCCTACCACCGGCCAAAGGTCATGTTGGAGGGCGGGGTTTAATCCGGACGCCATCTGTGCGAGGTGAGGTTCTATTTATATCCTGAGATCGAAAAGAAAAAAAACAGGGTGGATGTTTAAGACACAAGGGAGGCATCCAACTAACAATCATCCATCCATCCAACCAATCAACCAACTGACCAACCATTCATCCATCCATCCTTCCCTCCATCCATCCATCCAACTATTCAACCGACCGACTGACTGAGTGACAGATTATTCCAGGGTATTCTTAATATTCAATTATAAATAATTGTATAAATAATACGCATAAAAATGATGTATATATATATATATATATATATATATATATATATATATATTTATATATATATATATATATACTGCTCAAAAAAACTAAGGGAACACACACAGTATAACTCCAGTTTCAGCTGCGATGGTGAAAATGAAAGTGACATCAGGTGGACAGGACTGCTTCTGCAGCCACAGACAAGTTTGTGACTTTGCTTTTCTCTAGTTTTGTGTTCTGATAGTGTCCTTGTCTCTACTGGTACCAGGATGTCAAATCTGTAGCCCATTCTAGTTGAATAGATGGTCCAGCTCCTCCAGGATGGAACATTCATACATGCGAACGCATGAATGTTTGTTGTGATCCAAAGGCACGAGCCGTTACATGAGGAGGGCCAACGTCCTTTAATGGGACCAGTGCTCACGGTCCAGCACCGTGGAGCTGGACTGATGTTCACCAGAGAACACCAGGATGGGCAGGTTCTCTGTTGTTGTCCCGTTCTCTTCATAGAGAGAAGCATCTTTCACGTCTTGTCTCTTCTTTCACGTCTCATGTTGCGGATGTGAAAGAATCTGGAGACGCCGGGCTGAACGTTTTGCTGAAGCAGCATCATCCAGCAGGACCGGTTTGGTCATAAGCAATGTTAACCAGACTGCTGTTAGTGTGTTAGTGTGTGTTGGCAGTTCCTGGATAATAAAAGTATTGATGTCGTTGACTGACCCTCATGTTCCCCAGACCCGCATCCACCTGAGAACCTCTGAGATATCATGTATCGATGCATCAGACGCCATCAAGTAGAACCACTGACTGTCCAGGAACTCACTGATGCCCTGATCAAGTTCTGGGATGAGATCCTCCAGAACACCATCCTCTTCTCATCAGGAACATGTCCAGACGTTGTCTGCACTCCTCACAATGTCTGATGTTGGGACGCCACGGCTGAGTCACATGATTTGCCGTTATGAAGTTCATGAGAGTATGATCAGTCTGTGATTAACGTATTTCACTTGGTTTTGAATCCATATCTTCCATCCATCGAAGCGTTCCCTTATTTTTTGTGTGCAGTATATACATATATATATATATATATATATATATACACAAAAATATATACTTATTTATGTATATATATATATCTTTTTCCACTAAGCCCCACCCCAAACAGTGACTGTCCAATCACAGCGTAGCCATGTTCAATGATTTAACACACCTTTATAAACCACATATTAGCAAAGATAACTAGCTAACAGAACACAATGTTAGCATTAGCATTTCAATTACACTAGCGGATGTTAGCTTTGTTCAACTATTAGGGTTTCTAAAATAACATTTTAACATTTTGAGGAAGTACCTTCCTCAGTTGGGTCACATGCAAACGATGTTAGCTTGGGACTAGCTTATTATCTGGGATGTGTGTTAGCCTGTTTAGCTTAACAGCTACAGCCAAGTTTATGTAGAGTGTAAATATGATCTTTAAGTCTGTTTTGAGTTTTTTATTTCTAAAAGAAGCATGAGTTTCAATACCACTGATCAGGGGAAGTTTAGTTCAGCTTAGTTTAGCTTAGCATAGCTTAGTTAGCCTCTTTAGATACCAATCAGCGCCGAGCGTTGATTGCTAAGAGCTAAAACAGAGCCATTACCTGTCAAAGCCGGATTGGCTGATGGTAAAAGATCCTGAGCTGAGTGGGTCTGGGTGGATGGGGCTTCTGTAAATGTAAGATCTCCATAATGACTGTTGTTTACAATGATTTGCCTTGTTAATCAGAATCAAAGATGGTGGACTGAATCAACAGCAAAGCCCACCACTTTGATTAATCGGATAATCTGAGATGAGTCGAGAGGTTACAATGGTGATGGCGGACTGTCGTCTGCACAGCGGTCTCTGTGATTGGTTGATTCGGATGATTCCTGGTGGTTTGATTGATTCACTGCTTCTTGGTTTCCTGTAGAAATTTACATGACTGTACCTGTAGGGGCTGCCGGGGTACGGGGGCTGGGTGGGCGGGGCTACCTGGCCTACGCCGCTGGGATTGGAGCCATGAGTCGAGGTGCCGGTGGCACCCCTTACGGTCTGAAGCCGGAAAAACAGGCAGAGGAGAAGCTTTACGAACTGCTGCCAGGGATGGAGCTGACCCCCATGACCCCCACTACCATGAACCTGAAGACCACCGCCATTAAACCTGCATCGCAGGTACTGGAGCACTTCGACGTCCAACCATCAACCATCATCATCCATCATCAACCTTTGTCTGACTGACTTTAGCTTAGGTTTCGTTTAACGCAACCCGGAAGATCCAGTCCGTCTGTCTTTCAGGTCCTGGAGGAGTTGTGTCAGAAGAATAACTGGGGTCAACCAGTCTATCAGCTCCACTCAGCTATCAGTCCAGACCAGAGGCAACTCTTCCTCTACAAGATCACCATCCCTGCTCTGGCGACTCAGTACCCCAATGTGTAAGACCTCTGCCACTACTAGGACCATTTTAATTACTCAGTACCTCCACATGTTAGACGGCTGCTATCACTAGGACCAGTTCTGGCTACTCAGAACCCCAACGTGTTAGACCTCTGCCACTACTAGGACCAGTTCCAATCACTCAGTACCTAATGTGTTAGACTTATACTACTACTAATACCGTTTCTAATTCCTCAGCACCCTAACGTGTTAGACCCCTGCTACTATCAGGACCAGATCTGGCGATTCAGTAATAATAATAATAATAATAATATTACTAATACATTTTATTTATAAAAATAAAATGTAAAGACCAATCAGAGGTCTATATCAGAGACTTTATTGGAGTTAGTAGTTACTTAGTAAGTACTTAATACTTACTTAATACTTAGTCAGTATTAGCTGCGTGTGAATGTAATAGCTACTAGCTGTAACTAACCACAAACTGACAAAATTTTACGAGATTAGCCACTAACTGCTTTATGAGTTATTTACTGCTAGTACCTGTTAAGCAATAACTGTTACCTGTTACTATCAATCCTTTTTTTTCGGTTGGTGATCTAATAACTACATCTAGCATGTAGCTGCTACCTGATAAATGCTACAAGCTACCTACTGATAACTCCTTATACCTTCTAGCAGCTAACTGGTACCCAATGATAGCTAATAACTGATAATTAACTAATTACTTACTACTAGCTGTTACTTTATAATTGATGAAAGCTTCTGATGATTGCTCTTAGCCACTAGCTGCTAATTGAGATATCATATTAGCTAATAGCTGTTCATTGAGAACTATTATTAGCTACCAGCTGCTTTCATATATAATTATTACAAATCGCCAACTAATAATTGTTATTAGCCACTACCTCCTAATTGAGAACTTCTATTAGCCACTAGCTAGTAACTGATAACTCCTGCTAGCTACAAACTCCTTCAATCAATCTTTATTTATATAGCGCCAATTCGCAACAACAGTTGTCTGAAGGTTCCAGAAAGAGCAGGTCTAGACCAAACTATAATTATCTACAGAGATCCAACAAATTCCTCCGTGAGCAAGCTTTTGGAGACAATGGCGAGAAAAAACTGCCTTTTAACGGGCAGAAACCTCGAGCAGTTCCAAGACTCAGGGTGGACGGCCTAATGCCATGACTGGTCGGGTTTGAAAAGAGAGAGAGAAAGACAGAGACAGAGAGAAAGAGAGCAACACGGGTGAGGAGAGATACAGACGTGGGGAAAAGCAGAAAAGATATCAGCTATAATCCACTTTCTCCAACCGCTCCATGGTCGGGCCGCGGCAGCAGCAGGGATCCCAGGTTGATAATAACATTAATATTAATGTAACATTTAGCGATAGCTTATGGGAAAATACTATACAATAATAATAATAATAATAATAATAATATAATAGTAATGATCATCATGAGCGTCTTGTGATCAGTGGACATCGAGTAGGTCCACAGCAGCAGAACCATCACCAACCATGTGACCTTACAGGGCGAGAAAACACAAAGACTCCAGGGAAGAAGTCAAGTTAGTAACATGCATTAATCCAGTGACATGCATTAAAGTGAGAGGGATGTATAAAGAGGGACAGTGACAGAGAAAGAGAGAAGAGCTCAATGCATCATGGGAGATTCCCTAGCAGTCTAAATCTATAGCAGCATAGCTAAGAGCTAGCTTTTACCAGCCTTAATTTATAAGAGGTATCGTAAAGGGGAGTTTTAAACATACTTTTAAATGTAGAGGGTCTCTGCCCCCGAACCGAG
>VRLP01004026.1:0-54686 GCA_009660295.1 Lophius piscatorius
CCCCGTATACCATTGTAATTGTGACAGTTACCAATGGGCACTGACACCCCCGTATACCATTGTAATTGTGACAGTTACCAATGGGCACTGACACCCCCGTATACCATTGTAATTGTGACAGTTACCAATCGGCACTGACACCCCCGTATACCATTGTAATTGTGACAGTTACCAATGGGCACTGACACCCCTGTATACCATTGTAATTGTGACGGTTACCAATGGGCACTTACACCCCCGTATACCATTATAATTGTGACTGTTACCAATGGGCACTAACACCCCCGTATACCATTATAATTGTGACTGTTACCAATGGGCACTTACACCCCCGTATACCATTATAATTGTGACGGTTACCAATGGGCACTTACACCCCCGTATACCATTGTAATTGTAACTGTTACCAATGGGCACTAACACCCCCGTATACCATTATAATTGTGACGGTTACCAATGGGCACTTACACCCCGTATACCATTGTAATCGTAACTGTTACCATGTCCATATTCATTAGCCCAGAGGCGTTCCAGCCTCTGGGCTAATGAATATTGACTTCCACTGGACACTTCCAGTCAGTCCAAAGTCCGTCTCAGATGAACTCGGGTCCAGAGAAGACAGCAGCGGTTCTGGCTTTTGATAAATGTGTTTATGACATGGTAGAGTCTGAACTTGTATCTGTAGCTGCAGAGGCGTGCTGCGTTTTCTGACCACGGTCTTTTAAAGTGTTACTGAAGACTTGAGTCAAGTTTTTAATGGAGCGCTACGCGAGTTGTCAAGGGTCACAGTTGATATTATGGTCTGTAGAAAGGGACATCTTCAAATTCATTACAAACTGTCTTAACCTGCTGAGTAATTTACAGATTCTCACAAATAGAGAACCGTTCCCCTCCAAGATGCCTCTTTCACAATCAATCATTTGGAATCACCAATGACCCATGGTCCTCCTCACCTGCGGAGCGGCCCACTCAGTCGTTTCTGAACATTCACCACTATTCCAAGAGTTCTGCTGCACCTGTTTGAAATTTTAGAGACGTTTTGCAGCATAAAATGTTTCAAATTGTTTCAAATTGAATGTGAAAAAAAAAAAGAGAAGGCATTCTGGTTTATTAATGCTAATATAGAATTGTCATTTTACTACATCTTAGGCTTTTATTTATTGGTGAGTTGTATTTTCATTTATACCATGACATCATCGTCAGGGTGAAGAGTCCCATGGCATATACTGAACACCTCATAGAGGAATGTCATTCCACGGTACGACCGCTAGATGGCGTAATCTTCCAGCTTATTTCAGACGTTGCCAAGAAATCCACTGCACTCCTACCTTCCTGCTGTAGGATGTCTGGACTTGGAATGAAGGGCTTCTATCATGTTTTACGTCTGTCGTGTTTATGATTCAAGAACAGCCTGCAGCTTGAACTTATCGCGGTTATAATTTACAAGATGCACAACATTGATGTTGCCAGAAACGGCACATTCTACATTCCTCCATTCATTTCTCTTATGCCTGGGTCCAACAGTAACGTGATAATAACAGTGTTACAAACATTCACGAGCAAAACGTTTGAAACTGTTAAAGTCGTCCTGTAATGTTTTAACGCGTGTTATTATCTTTAAAGTCACTGCTCGTCACTAGAGGAGAGGAGCTCTTCAGATGGTGCCTTATTGTTATTATCATCATCATCATCATCATCATCATCATCATCCGTGCAATGTGACCCAGGTTGCCTTGATGTTCCTCATTCTATTCATCTCCTGATGGTTTGTGTCTGTGCGTGATTTGTTTGATTTCACGTTTCCAACATCTGTCTATGATGTAGCTCTACACATGTAGGAAATTCTGCCAACATGTTTATGGGTCATGTGCCAGAATTTAATAATGTCCTGTATTGGTAAATAAAAGAAAAACTGTTGGATCATTTGTCAGATGTCTCCACATCTTGAGTTTTCCTAGGAATATAACACAGAAGCTTCACTGACGCCGATGGCTGATTATTAATATTTGACTCATGATTTTTATAATTGTGATGTCAACCATTAATGATAATGGAGGGGGGATTTAACTGAGTCACACGGTGGTAAGGTGTGGTTGTCGGGCACTGATTTACTTCCATATACGCTGCTCAAAAAATGAAGGCGACACTTAATCATCACATGTAAAACAGAGTCAGTTAAACATCTGAGACTGAATTAGTGAAAATATAAGTGACAACAGGACAGGAGGGGCAACAGCAGGACAACCCCACAAAAAGTTGTTTCTGACCAAACTGTCAGAGATCCATGAAGGCCAATGTCCTCTAGTGGGACCTGAGCTCACAGTCCAGCACCATGCCGCTTAATTTCTATTCGCCAGGGAACAGGATGGGAATGTTCTCCATTGGTGCCTTGCTCTCCTCACAGATGAAAGTAGGTTCTCACTGAGTTCATGGGACAGTTATGAAAGAGTCCTGATACGCCGTGGTGAAGGTTCTGCTGCATGATACGTCATCCAGCAGGACCGGTCTAGTGGTGGGTCAGTGATGGTCTGGGGAGGCAGATCCTTGGAGGGTCACACACAGACCTCCACATGTTAGCCAACGGTACCTTACCTGCTGTTAGGTACCAGGATGAAATATCCAGACCAACAGTCAGAACTGATCCGGTGCAGTGGACACTGGGTTCTTCCTGGTACAGGACAATGCCCCACCTCATGTGATCAGAGTGTGCAGGCAGTTCCTGGATGATGAAGGTAGTGATGCCATTCACTGCTCCTCACATCTCCAGGTCCAAGTCCACCTGAGAACCTCTGGGATGTTATGTAACGGTGCATCAGATGCTATAGAACCATAGACTGTCCAGGAGCTAATTGAAACCCTGATACAGTTCTGCGAGGTAATCCCCCAGAACACCATCCTCTGCCTCATCTAGAGAAGTTGATACCGAGATGTTGTGCGAACTGCCTTCAGAAAACTGTTTCTACTCTGAGGATGTATTGCTGTAGTATTTGCACAAAGGGGAAACCATGAAAACCACAACATACTGAGGGTTCCGTCGGGATCACACATGGGTAGGAGGCGGTTGAGTGCTTCACCCAAACATTTCCATCAAACAGTCAGTCACAGGTGTTGCTCTCCAGGCGCTGAAGTTCTCCGGGAGTCGCATGAAGTCATCCTCCAGATCTGCTCACAGGTTCAACAGAGGTAGAACAAACAGTAACATGGATAAATCTACCAGCACATTAGTCAAAAGTAAATATCACACTTGAGTGTATATATTACTCCTGGCTTTATTATTATTAGCCTGAAAAGTCGGGGTGGTATGGAACGGTCATTGACGGCACCACTTGGTTCTGCGTCCTAGTCTGCTGTCCCATCTTTCACCCTCCTACTATGTGCTGGACTGTTTCAGGGGCCCCTTTTCACAGCCTGCACCTTGGATCCCGTATACTGTGGTGGAACCCTGACTTTTGTGGATCTGCTGCTCCAAGCCCCCGGTATCAGGGCCTCTGTGCCGTCCTTCAGAGCTGCCTTTCCCAGTCACTGGTACGATTTCTTGATATCAGTCACCTCCTCAATCTGCTGCTGGTTCATCCCATAGTGGGGTTTCAATCAATCAATCAATCTTTATTTATGTAGCGCCAATTCACAACAACAGTTGTCTCAAGGTGCTTTCCAGAAAGAGCAGGTCTAGACCAGACTCTTTATATAATTATCTACAGAGACCCAACAAATTCCTCCTTGAGCAGCACTTGGCGACAATGGCGGGAAAAAAAGCCCTTTAACGGGCAGAAACCTCGAGCAGATCCACAGGATCTGTCCACCCAGGAGCAGACTCAGGGTGGACGGCCTACCGCCATGACCGGTCGGGTTTGAAAAAAAAGAGAGTGAGAGCGAGAAACAGAGAGACACAGGTGAGGAGAGATACAGACGGGGGAAAGCAGCAAAGATATCAGCTATAATCCACTTTCTCTAACCGCTCCATGGTCGGGCCGCGGCAGCAGCAGGGATCCCAGGTTGATAATAACATTAATATTAATGTAACATATAGTGATAGCTTATGGGGGAATACTATACAATAATAATAATAATGATAACAACAATAATCATCATCATGAGCATCTTGTGATCATTGGACATCGAGCAGGTCCATAGCAGCAGATGCAATCACCAACCATGTGACCTCCATGATAGGCCCTCTTCTTCCTCATCACCCTCTTTTCTTGCTTCTGAGGTATTCTCTGAGCCGTCCTGGGGGGCAATCTTTCCCAAGTATTCAGGGATGCTCCTGGTTTACTCCCGGACTGTGGATCTAACACCTACGAATCCTCTCCCTACCTCTTCACGTTGCTCGTAAAGTCTCGGGATGCAGGACTCGGTTGGACCTCAGTTGTACAAATGATTGATGATGAAATATTTCATGTATGTAATTAAATGGTTGTGTTGTTTTTATGGAAACGTGTTCAGGGACTCTGAAGGGAGGTCTTCTTTTTCGGAACATATCTCGTAAGCTATACACAGTAGCTTCAACAAACTTAACACATACATATATTACCTTCATACTCATGGTTCGTGTTTATGTTTATATTTTTATGCAAATTTACTGAGTTGCTGAGTTGCTGAGTGACTCTGAAGGCTGTTCAACCTCTCCATTGAATACAGTAAAATGTAGATCCACCAAAAGTTCAATCAGGAAGACTTTCCTCTTGCACACTCGGGCCACAGTTGCTGCTTGTGCCACTTTATCGTCCTGGACTGGACTGAACTCCTAATGCGCTTTTCTAGTATGCTCGACCACTCAAAGCATTCAACAATGCGAGCCAGCATTCACCAATTTAAACAGGGATGCCCGAGGCTGCCATGCAAGGCGCCACCTGCTCATCAGGAGTGTTAACATTCACTCCGGCATTCACACATTAATGGAACAGCCATTGGGAGCAACTTGAGGTTCATTATCTTGCTCAAGGAGACTTCGAAATGTGGACTGCAGTGGCCCTTGATCGAATCACTTCAGATAAGTGGACGACCGCCCTACCAACTGAGCCACCGCCTCCCAATCGGGGCACATTCAAAAGAAATTAATCTTATCTTTATAATTTAAAGTACAAAGCTGTCAAAATGATTTATTTTCAAATGAGGAAAATAAAGGCCATAGTATCCTGATAGTACATTCTAACATATACAACACAAATAATACACATATAGGATAGTTGTTTGTGTGCATGTGAGCATACATGTAAACGTAGAACATAAACATCGCTGTAACAGAGCAGATCACTGACAAGGGTTCATATTTGAAAGATTTTGGGAATCTAATCTCAGTGTTCTAATTGGTCTATTAATATCCAACATCATTTTCCTTTAAAGAGAAGTGGCTTTTGGTTCTGATGGCTTAAATTTACCCTGTGCCAAGTTCTACCTTATCCTATCCTATCTCATGGTATCTCATCTTATCTCATCTCATCTTATCTTACATTATTTCATCTTATTCTATCCTACTTTATCATATCTTATCCTAGCTTATCTCATCTCATCTTATCTTACATTATTTTATCTCATCTTATATTATCTTATCCTACCTTATCATATCTTATCCTAGCTTATCTTATCTCCTCTTATCTTATCTTACATTATTTTATCTTATCTTATCTTATCCTACCTTATCATATCTTATCCTAGCTTATCTTATCTCATCTCATCTTATCTTACATTATTTTATCTTATCTTATAGTATCTTATCCTACCTTATCATATCTTATCCTAGCTTATCTTATCTCATATTATCTTATACAACCTTATTTTATCTTATCTTATCTTATCTTACCTAATTTCATCTTGTCTTATTTTACCTTATTTTATCGTATCTTATCATATCTTGTCTTATCTTTTATATTATCTGATCATATTTTATCTTATATTACCTTATCGTATCTTATCCTACCTCATCTTATCTCATCTTATCTTATCTTATCTTATCTTACCTTATTCTATTTTATCTTATCTCATCTTATCTTATCTTACCTTATCATATCTTATCCTACTTCATCTTATCTCATCATATCTTATCCTACCTTATCGTATGTTATCTTACCATATCTTATTCCATCTTATCTTATCCAATACTGACCAATACTCTCAGTTTATAGCTTTTCCTGCAGATTCACTTTAAATTTTCAGTGTCCACCAAATCCTCACGTGTCTTTAACTCTCAAACTATATATTTTCAGCAACTGTCGCCTCAGTCACTCTTCTGGTGTTGTTGAGACGGGCAGGTTCAGACAGAACCAGCTCTACGCGTTTGCTCCACCGCATTCCTCTCTGCGCCGTATGGAACCATTCATACGTAAAGAGTCGATGCTGGTGTTTCTTGTAAGCGCTGTTATGTTCCTTCCATCTACTATAATCACGCAAACACATATTTTCGCTGGTATTTGGATAAAGGTAAGCCATGGAAACAGAGCCGGTATTCATTGACAGCTAATCTGCTCTGGATTGCACACATCAATCAGGTTTTCATAAGTAGTGTGATACACGCACACGCTGTCTGTCAAGATGAAAACAAACTGAGCTGTAGGTGAACCATTCATGGTCTCCACACCTGGATCTGGGGACTTATTGCCTGGCTTATTGCGAAAAGGAAGAAAACACCTCTTCAGTGTTGTTGACCAATCTGCAAAAATCCCCGTCCTCCTCCGGACGTCTGGTATCATGAGGAAGTCTGTCAACAACGGTCAGAGTGGGAAGGAAAACACTGATAGTTCTATTTGTCTTAAGTCATCATTGTGAAGGCGGGCAATGTAAATAAAGCAAACTCCACACAACAAAACTGAGTACGATGAGATGCTCGATACATATGTCTAAAACCATTACCTGTGAAAATTCAAATGAATCTTTAACTTAAAAAATACCTTCTAAGTCAACTCTTCACAACTCATTTCTATTCTGTATCTGCTAGTGTCATCATTTAATAACAGGTTCCCAGTTAGATTATTTCATGACACAATTTATTTTGTCAGAATTGGAGATTTTGCATCTAAAGAGGCTTTTAGCTGACCTATTGTTACAATTTGTCTCCTCCTTCATACGTGGTTCGTCCATTTATTCAATTTAATAACTTCAATCAATCAATAGATCAAACTTCATTTTTATAACACAATTCAAAACAAATACAATTTGATTTAATGTGCATTACATGTGATTGACAAAAAGAAGGATCTGATTTGTTATATGATCATTTATTATTATTTTTTATCATAATCATATTTTTAACCAATTTCCAAATATGTATTAACTTATATAGTCTAATGTATTTCATGTTTTTGTTTGATTTTAGCGTTTTAACGTTGAGTATTTTGAGCTTCATTCTGTGTATGCAGAATTCGGCAATGCCGAATAAAAATAATAATAATTATTATAAAAGGTGGCAAAAGCATAAATAATAGTTGTTTTTTCTCGAAGTTCGGTTGTAATGGGCCCAAAAACACCTGATGTGGGAGTGAGACCAAAACATGTCAATCATTATTGTTAATTAAACCTCATTCATGTGTCAGTGTTGGTTTGGGATTTAAGAATCAGTCTCAGCCTGTAGGAAGGCAATGAGTCGGTGTTGGACTTTTTGTAAATGAAGCCTGATGTGGGTCATTAGCAGGATTTTCCAGCGTTCCAACTCCCTTTGACTCAGTGCTGATTGTGCTGAATGGAAACAGATTAGATTATGCTCCTGCACACGGGTTTGGTCCTGGTTGAGGGGCATATTCCAGCTGTAAAACAGATTTAATCTGCTTGATTCTGGGCCAGCAATGGGCTGACTCATTCAGATAATGCCAGAGTTGCTGAAGAGATGAAGATTAGTTGAATGACAGCACCTGAGGATAAAGAGCTAATGGCGCTGACGTCACTGCTGACAAACTGGATTGATTTTTCGTTAGAAGGGAATAGTTCTTTCTTCCCTGTAAATCTATAAATATAAAAAAAACAAAAAAACAGCTGAAGAAAATGGAACGTGTGTTCTCTGCTCCTCCAGAATTAATGTCACCAAAATATCTTCTACTGCAGCAAATGGATTCTTCATCGACACAATGGAGATTTATAATCCGTCTGCACACACATAAAGATTTGTGCAGCAACCAATAAGAAGTGCAAGAGATGAAGATATGCTGTAGCACAAACACGGGTGGAGAAGTTCTTGCTGCTTCTGATAAAAAAAGGTTTCACAATGCACAGTGACATCAAAGCATCAGCTATATTTGGAGAATGCTTCAGGACAACAAGCATCGATTATTGACCCCAAGAGTCATCACATCTCAATCCAAACCAGCATCTGTGGGATGTTTCTGGAGAAATAAGTCTGATCCACGGAGGCCCCACCTCACATCTTATAGTATTTACAGGGCAGGATGTACTGCTCACCTCATGGCTTGTTGAAGTCAAGGCTCAGAGCTGTTTTGATGTGTTGGTGATCACTTTATGTATAAAGATAAGTATACAGTATATATACTATAAAATCATTTTGGAGTGAACCAGAATAAACATCCAGATCCAGGAATTTTGTTTCACTGTCTTTAACATTGGGTTTTCCCCATTTCCATTAATATAGCTTTGATGTCTTAGTAACAACTACATTGGTTTTGATGTCCCTGTCATGTGGTTTAAGTGTAGGTCTTTTCTGAAAACTTATTGTTCTCATTGTTGTGTTGTCTCTTTGATGTTCTTTTCCCCTATCGTATTTCAGATTACACTTCCTGTCTATCTTCTTTTTCCCCTCCGCAATTAATTGGTGAATGTTTCCACCTGTCCCCAGTCCACAGGGACGGATTTAGCTATGGGTGACACGGGCAGCTGCCCAGGGCGACATCCCACCCAACGCCACAGGCATACCCATCAATTAAAAAAATCTGTATCGCCCATGCAGCACTTCTCGTTTTGGTCAGTTAAGCTTGTTGGAGTGAGCGCCCAACTTCCTAGTTTGTGAGCGGGCGGTCTTCTGCCTGGAGGGAGGGATCCCACGTCAGCAGGTACGTGTATAGGCATGAGTGATCAATCAATCAATCAATCTTTATTTATATAGCGCCAATTCACAACAACAGTTGTCTCAAGGTGCTTTCCAGAAAGAGCAGGTCTAGACCAGACTCTTTATATAATTATCTACAGGACCCAACAAATTCCTCCTTGAGCAGCACTTGGCGACAATGGCGAGAAAAAACTGCCCTTTAACGGGCAGAAACCTCGAGCAGACTCAGGGTGGACGGCCTACTGCCATGACCATTCGGGTTTGAAAAAAAAGAGTGTGAGTGAGAGAAAGAGAGAGACACAGGTGAGGAGAGATACAGACGGGGGAAAAAGCAGCGGGGGAAAGATATCAGCTATAATCCACTTTCTCCAACCGCTCCATGGTCGGGCCGCGGCAGCAGCAGGGATCCCAGGTTGATGATAACATTAATGTTAATGTAACATTTAGTGATAGCTTATGGGGAAATACTATAAAATAATAATAATAATGAAAACAACAACAGTTGTATGTCCATCCTTACACATTCTGATCATCGTATTGTTCCTTCATGTTAATGTGTTTCTTCAGCGGAGGTCTGACGTCCGTCCACGTACCTGCTGCGCACCAACACCCCACCTCTGTCTTCTGAGGATCAGAATATCTCATTCCCTCCCGTTATATCATGTCTATTAAAGTGTGCGTACTCGACCGAAGCTCATCTGGTCACATGAACAAGTATTTGTCTAGTCATGCAATGCAATGCTATGTTGATTGCTAAGCTAAGCCCCGTAGGGTGACGGTCTTTCATTTTCTGCTCAACTAGCAATTAATATTGGAAATCATTTTGTCCAGTTTCATCATGATATTGCGTGCAGCCTGCGCGAACAATTTTCGTCCTGTTTTTGGACTAAATCAAACACTCCTGTGATGATGGAGATTAGCTCTCATGAGTGCCATTCTACTCAATTGAAGGACAAGTGCAGTTATCAGCCTCAGCAGAGTCATCCGCCACCACCACCACCAGTACCCAGACTCCAAAGGGGGGATATCCCATGACGCTCCTTAGGGCAGAGACCCTTCGATTTCAATCTCCCCAAAACATTTCTAATACTCTAATTATCACATATCATCTGTTGTAATAAATCATTTGTCTTTTTCTTCAATCTTCATCTTCTCTGATGGAAATACTGTTTTTGTAAGTACCTGAATAAACTCTACATTGTTAATGTTTCAGTCTCGCTGCTCTGCTTTAGCTTGCAACACTCAGGCCTTGTGGGTAGTAATCATCACGGCTGATTACTCCATGTTCTGCACCTCTGTTATTGAACGGAACCTGTCTTCTTTTACGTTGTTGCTACTTAGCTTCACCTAAGGATATCTAGCTTTAGCACAGAACATCCACTCCAGATGTCGATCATCATGATGGATCGCTCTTAACAGCAGCTTTTGGTAAAGATTTTTTACCAAAGAGAGGTGAAACCTGCACCTTTCTCTGGATCCCCGTTCATAGTTTCCGTATTTTGGTCCCAAATTACGATGATGATCCCAAATTCATCACTGATTCTCTGAGACGTTCTTGGTTTGAGCACATGCTGAGGATGCAGCTCGATAAATCAGCCATCGTCCTGCAGACAGCTCAATGAAGGTAAACACTGTAATTCATGTACTGTATTTCTGGGATGTGCCTATGTAAAATATAAACCCCTAAATTATCCGACATCATGAAATGATACTGTAATTTTCTTGATACACTTTGAGAAAATAAAACCTTGGATCAGCATCTAAGCAAAAAGATACGCAACTGGAATCAAATAAAATAAATTATTTCTTTAAATGTCTTTGGGATAGTTGTTGGCCCAGAAGCATTGTGGTTGTTTTGACTCGTGATGATTCATTTTGTGCTTGTTTAACAGGATGATTGAGATTCAATACATGGTCTTACAACAATCTGCCATAACATTACAACCACCGGCAGGTGAAATTGGAATAACATTGATTTTTTTTTCAATACCATGGCGCCTGTCAGTGGGTGGATTATATTTGGAAATGACTAAACATGTTGTCCTGAAGTTGATGTTGAGCATAAGCATAAGCATAAGGATCCGAGTAATTTCAACAATAACCTAATTGTGATGGCAAGACGAGCGGGTCGTGGCGTCTCCATCTCTGGTTAGGTCTTCCTGGTCTGCAGGGGTGAGAACCTACCAAAGTTGTTTAAGGAAGGACAGCTGGTGAACTGATGACACTGTCATGTGTCTCCAAGGTTCATTGATGCATGTGGGCAGCATCGGCTGGCCGCTGTCGTATGGTCCCCCAAAAGAGCTAACGTAGCAAAATTACTGAAAAGGTTCATGTCGGTTTCTGATAGAAAGGTGTCTGAACTGAAAGTGACATCATAGCATGCAATTAATGGGGTATGTTACCATAGACCAGTCAGAGTGACCATGCTGACCCCTGTCAACCTCCAAAGTCCTCAGACCTCAATCCGATCCAGAATCTGTGCGATGTGCTGGACGAACAAGTCTGATCCATGGAGGCCCCCCCTCACAACCTCCAGGACTTAAGGATCTGCTGCTAAAGTCTTGGTCCCAGACTGATAGCTTAATAATAGAACACTAAGGGACAATTTCTCTCCACAATGAGTTCCGCAGTATAACTTTGATACTTCATACTTCATATTACTTACATACTTTTACTTGAGTAAGATTTTTAATGCAGCTGCAATTTTACTTGTTGTGGAGTATTTTGCAGTGTGGTAGTAGTATTTTTACTCAAGTAATGCATCAGAATACTCACAGAATCCACCACTGCAGCGTTAAAAAGTGGAGAGCCACTGAACTCCATGCTATGAGTGTATCTGGGTAAAGGAGCGGAAAAATGTTTTTTTATATCTAAATTGTCATTTTTCAATGAAAAATAGGTGGTATGAAGTACCTTAATGAAAAAAAGAGAAGCACTGAACTATCAAACTTATTATGATGATAATAGGCCGCACTGTTGGGTCACAGGAAGAATGTTCTGGATTCAAATGTACATCGGGGGCTTTCTTAGTGGAGACTGCATGTTCTCTCTGTGATTTGCATAACTTGGATTCTACACACTGACCGAAAGACCTGCAGTTCAGGTGAATTTGTGACTCTAAATAGCAATTAGGTAAGAATATATCAGCCGGGATAGACTCAATTAAACCTGAATATGATAACTGGTTACAGTAAATCATTCCTGTATTATAGTACAAGAAATTCAAGGTGGACGTGGGATTGTACCAAGGATTGGCTCTGAGCCCCTTCTTGTTTGATGGGGTGATGGACTTGCTGACAGATGAGGTCAGGCAGGAGTCTCCGTGGACTGTGATGTTGGTGGATGATCAGGCAGCAGGGGGAGGAAAAACCCTGCAGAGGTGGTGGTATGCGCTGGAGAGATGAGGAATGAAGGTCAGTTGCAGCAGATAAAATACCTGTGTGAATGAAAGGGAGGCAGGTGGAAAGGCGAGGATGCAAGGAGCAGAGGTGGGGAAGGTGCTGGAAGGACAGTGGAAAGGAGGTGAAGAAGCGGTTGCAAGCAAGTTGGAGTGGGTGGAGAAGAGTGTCAGGAGTTATCTGTGACATAAATGTTGAAGTAGGAGTGAAGGTAAAGGTTTACAAGATGGTAGTGAGATCACCTCTACTTGATGGTTTATAAAATATGGTGCTGAGGAAAAGATTGGAGGCAGAGCTGAAAATGTTCAGATGTTCTTTGGGAGTGACGAAGATGGACAGGATTAGAAATGAACATATCAGAGGGACAGTCCAGGTTAAACTTCTTTGAGACAAAGTCAGAGAGGCCGGAATGAGTTGGTTTGGACACGTGAAGAGCAGGGACAGTGGATCTACTGGTAGAAGAATGCTAGAGATGGAGCTGCCAGGCAGGTAGAAAAGGGGAACACCAAAGACGCGATTTCTGGATGTGGTGGGAGAGGACATGCAGTTGGTTGGTGAGACAGAGGAAGATGCAGCGGTCGGGAAGATGAATGAACGACCTGCTGTGGCGACCCCCAAAGGGAATGTCCCAAAGAAGAAGAAGAAGATAAGAATTTGGGATTTGGAATTTCTGTCCGTCCGTCCATCTATCTATGTATCTCCAAAAGTCTTTGGGCCATAATGTCTGTACCGTTGGTCCAATGTAGTCCGAATGTGGTGCATATGACTCGACTCAAGGAAATCTATCCGGCATCGATCATATTTTAGTCCAATATTTCATATTTTATCACTAGCGGGTGCTTTTGTTTTTTTTGTTTTTTTTACCAAAGACACGTTTTAAGACATATCATTCACATTTAATATGAGGAGTTGAATCTGGGGGGTTTCTAGGCGTGGACGATAGCAAAGGTAATATAATAATTAATAATAATAATAATAATGTTTCTGAGAGTTTGGGGCAGGATAGGGTTGATGGTTTGAAGAGTTTCTTGGAGAACTATTAAAGATGACCCTGCTGTGAGCGATGCCCCATCGACGTTCCTGTTGAGGCAGGAGAGTAATTGGCAGGTGGTCCCCGCTGCAGCGCTGCATTCAAACCCCTGCATCAGCCGCTGCACATCTACTGGGACAACCTGTCCAACATGAGGATGCTCTGGCTGAGCTTTCTGATTCTCACCGTGCTCGACGGAACTCCCGTCACGGCCGGGCCTCTCCGAACCCCAGACGGACCCACGCCTCGCTCACCTGCTGGACTGTCTGAAGTCGACCAGGAGTTTGCAGAGGTATTTATGTTTGAGATATGACCGCTGTGATACAGGATGGAAAGCAGCCAGCTGGCCCCTCTGCGTCAGGCTAGTAATGTTTTTCTGTACGGGTGAGTCACTGCTGACAGCTTTATGGCACAGTTAACTTGACCTTTGATCCAGTACGATTTGTAGTTCACCTAAGTTGACCGACTGAGTGTTTTTGTTTCAAGAAAGTTAAGGTGTGTGGCTGCATCTCCACTAACACTCCCAAAAAACTATGACGGAATACGCATAAAATATAGTATTCTTGCATATAATAGGACAGTTTAAACAGATGATTACATATAGATGGTTTTATTTGATTTACGATGCACAGAAAAGCATTTATTCTTTCCCTGATAGAAATAAGGATTTTTCCTACCATTTTCACTACTGCACATTGCTTCATGCAAAAGATAAATAAATTTAAAAAAAACATACTTAAGTAGAAAACACTACTACACTACCCAACTGTTAACTGGTAAAAGTACATAAAATGTACATAAAATGTACTCAAATGTCGCTCAAGGGTGTCATGTTATTGGATGCTGTGTATCTGAACTGCATGACTGATGGTAACTTGTGTGTGGATGTAACTTTTATATATATAAATACGTATTAGAATATATTAGTTTTTGAGTTATTGCACTCACACAAAGGATCTGCGGCAGCGGCAATGATTCCATAATATCCCAGACTTTTGAGGAATTTAAATATCTCTATAATTATATTGTTATTATTATCATTATTGTTATCATTATTGTTATCATCATTGTTGTTATTATTATTATTATTCTTTAAATTTGAAAATATTATTTTATACTGTAGTATTTCTATAAATACCAACTATACATAACAGAATAAGGAAAGGATCGTTTATGATGTGTGTTTTTTTTCCTGTGGAGAAGAAAATCCAGTTTAAATAAGCAAAGAAAACACTGAGCATCAAATGTCTTATTAATTACTACACCCGGAAAGCTCATTAGCAATCAGCTTTTGCTCTGCTGGACGCTGCTGTGGTTCCTCCTTCAACTCTAATCACAATTTTGTGATTTCACAACAAATGATTATTACATTTCTGCACTGTCAGCATCTCCCTGCCTTCATAATGATTTTTAGGAGTCGACTAGAAGCCGACAGAAGTGATGTGACGTCTCCATCAGCAGCTTTGTTGTGGTGACAGACGATGATCTGAAAACAGCAGATAAACATTTATATCTGAGTAACCAAGACCACGCGCATCATTAAACGTTCTGATAAAACGATTATCATCTGAGATTTTTCACATGCCATAATCCTTTTTTATGTATTCTTTTTTTTTCTTCGTTTCTATGGTTGTTGAAGTCTCCTCATCATTGCCAAGATTAAATTTATAGTATGAATACTGACTAGCATACACATTAGTAATGACATTGTTATAAAGAAAAAATAATCACAATAACAAAAATTAACTTGATCAGTAGCTACTTTACAATTAATTAGGTGATAAATAAGAAATAATCATAGCTGTTAAAAAATAAAACCTGATGAACAGTTGTTACAAATAGAATTCAAATTATAATAAAATTCATTAGTAGTTACATTGTTATTTGTACATACATTTATACTATTAATAATAAAAGTTGGATTGATAATAATAATAATAATAATAATTTGAAGTAGATTTTTACGAAAAATTTCATTCATATTATAATTTGTACTTTAATATGAAAATTTTAAAAATATGAATTGGAAACAAAAATTTAAACAACCTTTTGATATCATATATCGTATCGTAATAAGTAATAATAATAATTATAATCTGCTTTTCCCCTTTGGGATTGATAAAATCTTATCTTGTCTTATCTTCAATTACCTTATTAAAATTTCATTACATCCTATTTGATACATTTTATTTCTTAAAAAAGTCACATATTTCCTGAGACATTAAATAAGCACCAAGACAAGACTTGATCTATTTTATTAAAAATTAAATTAAATTAAATTAAACTAAATTCCATTTCATTTCATTTGAGTTTTACATTTATTTATTTTTATAATTATTTGTATTTTTTTTTTTTTTTTTGAGGGGGGTCTTCCTTTGTTGTTGTGTTTTGTTTCTGTCTTACACTTCATTTATGACAGGGGTTGTGGGTCCATCACAGTCGGCGCTGACATGACGGAGGTGTTAAATGCAGCTCTAGGGTTTGCTGTACAAATTGTCATAAAGCTGTAATAACCCCCCTGAGTCAGAGGCTGCAGTATGTTTGGATCCCTGTGGTTATTGTTGACGCCTGCCATTTCACAAGAGCAGCAATGCTTCTGTAATGTCCTATGATTAAAAGTTGGAGGGAAACGCTTGGAATGTTTACTGTTAAGACTTGGAGGCGAGGAGAGTTTATTTCTATCAACAACCCAGCAAATCACAGACGGGCACACAACACATAAAATGCGTCACTGCAAGGCCTGGCAAGTCTGCTTGTGGCCTACATTCCAAACACAGGGCAAATCAACAGCCTTATTAGAGAAAATAACTTAGAGGAAACGTTTAAAACAATATGAAAACCAGTTCCATTGAAATGTGATGGAAATGGAGAATAGTTACGACGGTAAGACATGAGAAATGAATTGTTTGAATAAAATGGTTTTCAGCGAAATCAGATTTTAACCCTTCATGCTTCATTTCATCAATATTTACTCACATTCTCTTTGAGGACATGACATGAAATATTATATATATTTAAATCTTTTATGCCTTTATAGAATTTAGATTTTTTTTTCTTTTCAAATATCAGTCCTGATCATAACTATCAAACAATAATATATATATATAATTTGGGGTTTCAGGGTTTACATGTTCCCTCTGTTTCTGTAAACTGGCAAAACTACAAAAACTTTTTTTTATATATATACTAAATGATAAGTAGATTTCTTTTTGTGATTAACATAGTCTGCATCAACGATAAGCAGTAACATTTGTTTGAATATATTTTTTTAACAAGCTTTTCACCATCATTAGGACATAACATGTCCCCTTCCTGAAACTGTCAATAAAAATGATATAAAACACTTTTCATGACTTAATGATCTTAACTAGCATCAGTCCTGATCATAACTATTAACTACTCATTTATTTACAGGATTTCATTTTAGGATCGAGGGCATCATGAAGTGTCCCCGATATGCCAGACTTAGGAAAATGACAACTTTAGGAAAAAAAGAAAATGTAAAAAAAAAAAAAACAACTTTTCTAGCACTTAGATCCCAGAACTGAAGCCTAACATCAATTAATTACTTTCTTGGTCTGAGTCCGACCACCTGCCAAGCACAGAGCCAGCATTTCTGACCAACTTGTGCAGCCTCCCTATGCTCCTGTCAGTCATGCTGCCTCCACAGCAGACCACAGCAGAAAAGCCATCACTGCCTGATAGAACACATGCAGCATTTCACTGCAAGCATTGAACTACATGAACCTCCTGAGGAAAAAGAGGTGGTTCTGTCCTTCACGGTAAATGGCATCAGTATCGTGAGACCTGTCCAGTTTTCACCATCTCAGTGTCTTCCCCTCGGATCCTGACTGACTGGTGGATGGGCCTCCTCCTCTGGAAGTATTGAATTATTAGAAGCTAATCATAAGTTTTGGTCCATCCCAGATTTCTGCACAGATTTGAAGTTTTTAACATGAACACTTAAGAAAAAGGCTTAACTTTTATCTTTGTAAATTCTGACTTAGATTTGTTCATCAAACTGTTTTAAAGTGGTACAGTTATGTAAATGTGTGTGTCATCTGCATAATTGTGAATAATCTTTTTGGCATTAACTCTAAGCCTTCATAAACCACATTAAAGAATGTTGTACATGTGTTTGGTACCTTTGTTTGTAAGTTTTGTTTTCAGCACAACATCAACTCTATGACCAGATAATTATTACGGCACACTGATATAACGTACCGGTGTTTTGAGCCCAGAAACATCTATGGTCATGGTAAGGCTTCATGCCAGATCCACGGGGTTAAGACGAGATATACTGTTTACATGCACGTAAAAACAGGATCTTCCAACAGCCAGATAATAACTCATCAAACATGACGTCTTCCGCTGATGCAATTGTTCTACTTTTGTTCTGGGATCAGAGGGAAAACACATCTTTGTCCGGAGACTCTTGTATATATTGACTGACAGATCTTCCCCAGGAATATCTGCAGCATTTCTATGGCTACAAGCTGACCTCAAAGCGGCAGAAAAGGACCGCAGACCCAGACTCTGGACTCTGTGATAAGGTCAAGCGGATGCAGCGCTTCTTCGGTTTGACTCCAAGCGGAGAACTGACCAGAGAGACTCTGGCGGCCATGAAGAGGCCTCGCTGTGGTCTGTCCGATGTGGAACAATTTGGAGACACCGTTCGCTGGAAGAAGAGAAGCCTCAGCTACAGGTGGGTGATTTTTATCAAAATCTCTTAATGTCTTCTATGGAACTATGGAAAAATTATTTATTTGCATTTTATTTGACTTTTTTGGTTGTATCAAGTCACATAATTCTATTTAGGAAGTCCTAACATGCAGGGGTGGATGTAAAGAAATCTCTCATGGGGTGTCAAGAGGGTGACATTGAAACTTTGAGGCATGGGATTATATATTAACATACATCGACAGATAAAATATACATATACTGTTGCAAATTTCCAAACAGAGGGAAAAGATCAAAAACTGTGGTGGTAGTTGGGGGTATCACCCTTTGCCTCCCCAGTAGATCCACCCCAGCTCACGTGCTTTAATATGCCAACAAAAAAAAAAATCCTACTTATATAGTAGGGCTTTCTCAGTATCCATGGTTATGGTACGACACAAAATGTGCTCAACCAAACAGTTGCGTAGGACATTAAAGGGTTAGAAAGCATGCATGTCATGAAACATATTTTTCTTCGTTTAAGAAGGAATCTATTTATTCATTAGCCTTTTTTCCACCAATTAAGAATTATAGAAACTAAAATTCTATTCTTGTTTCCTCAGAATTGCTGGCTACAATCTCACCTTCCCATCACCGAAGGTTCACAGGGTCTTCCGAGCGGCGTGGAAGATCTGGTCCAATGTTGCACCGATGAAGTTTCATAAGCGGAGGCGGAATGAGGCTGACATCATCATCTCCTTCCATAATGGCGGTAAGCCCCACAGGAACAGTTCTGACAAGTCACATGAAGGATGTGCCGAATAAAAAACGCTACACTGTCTGTTGCAGACCACGGCGACGGTTCTCCCTTTGATGGTAAAGGAGGGATCCTGGCCCATGCCTTTCTACCCGGGCAGGGTGTCGGTGGAGACGTGCACTTTGATGCTGAAGAAGACTGGAGCTTTAATTCTACTGGTACACAAATTAGCTGAAGATATAAATATTTAGAATGGGCTAAAGATGACCCAGACAGCACAATGTACCCTAACGCAACGAGGCCCAACAGAACCCATATGATATGACAAAACCAACTTCTGGGTAAAATTTCATATAAATCAATCCATTTGTTTTCCGTAATTTCTTTCTAACAAACGAACAAAGGTGGAGGTAATTTTGTTTATTCACTCTCTTATGTCAGTGCTCATGTCTGTCGGCTAAACGTTCCCCTACAGACTGAAACAATTACAGCAGTTTAACATAACGACAGGAGGCGGAGTGAAATATCTGCCTAAAGGCAAAAGGAAAATCAGTCTGAGGTCACAACTTTAGTACCGGCATCCAATTTCATCAAAGTTGTTTCATCAACAGTTTAGCTAGTCATATGGAAACTGTATCAAATTATAACGTCAAAACAGTTGTTGTGTCTCAGCCACCATCAGACACTTACAACACAGTCTTTTCATCTCTCCCCAGACAGTTTCACGCAAGGTATCACATGCTAACGACCCACATGATGGTCCAGTAGGGATCCAGACACTCGTGTCCCCAATGACCCACAATAGTTCCCTGATCCTTTCCAGCCAGTGTTGAAGTGAGGAGGCCTCTCGTGTGAGCAGAGAAACATCTTAAACTTAGAGAAGTCCATTTGCCTCGGATTCAAATCTTTAGGATTGCCTTAGCAGACACTCCAGCCTATCTAGCTTGAATATCTCATATTTTTTCTCTAAGAGTCCTTATAATACTCACTAAGAGCAGCTTTTTTTATTTACAAAAAAATACCGCTTTTCGAACATAACGTCACATTGATTGCTGCTGTAGCGAGTCTATAAAATTAGTGGTCCTTCGCACGTTTGGCAAGAAAGAGAGAAAGCATATTTTGATGGGGTGTAAAGATGTGAATGCATTCATTCATCGGTTAGGATTGGCGATGATCTGGTTGATGGCCCGGCTCTAAAGTTACAAATTGCTTGACAGAAGCTAATTCGGCTGTCACCGCTCACAGCTAATTCGGCTTCTGTCTCTTTCATGTCTGGTTGTTACGTTTCATAAGCTGTTGTGTAGCCCTGTAAATCGGACTTAAGTTTGTCCATCTGTAGGCTTTATCGAACAGCAGTTAAATCCAGCGGTAGCATGACTAATCTGGGCATCAGTGGATGCTAATACAGCTACAGCTAGCACAAGGAGGAAGAGGTTAAGGGAAAAACACAGCAAGGTCCAAAGTAATCAACTATGTGTAGCCAGCAGTCAGGTCAGATTTGATTAGCTAGCTAGCACGGGTTACCGAATAAAAGCTTATTTACATGTACGGACCATTAGGACTGTTGATGAGACATCTTGTTTCGCTTCTACGCCAAGCACATGCACTCTCCTCCCTCACAATTTTTTCAACTGGTCGCACACTTCGACCAAAACAACCACCACTTGCGGCACCAATGACGTGTTTTACTATTAAGCCCTTTTTGAACTGTAAGCACTATCAAAGATAAGTGGTCAAATGCGTCGCAGACCACCTTGCCAATTGGTTTGAGTGATCGAATCACGAGGCATCTTATCTTGGTGGTCGTTTACACTTGTATTTAGCGATGTGTCCACTTGTGATCCGATCTCCCAAACGCATTTTAAAACCAAGTCTAAACAGGTTCGTAGTGTAGTTTAGAATTAGGATCTTAATACATTAGAGCTGAGGAGGACATGATGACACCAAGTACACTACATTTGACAGATGCGTACACGAACCGTCAAATACATGGTACGTAGCAGTGACAACAACAAGCGTGGATTGGAAATGGATTGCCTAAACTTCTATATAAAAAGGTAATAAAATGTATTAAAAACTCCACCTGGAGTTACCATGGATTCCGGTTTTTGACCAAACTTAAGTCAATATTTGGTTAGTTGTTTGTTGTTGAGTCAAAGGGTTGTTTCTCCTTCTTGCTGACTTTTGTGGCAAAGGTTTTGCGTAACTTTGAATCCTGTCTGTGTTGTCAATTCCTCAAAAGGTTTATGTTCCCACTCCAGGTTTCAACCTCTACGCTGTAGCAGTTCATGAATTTGGCCACGCCCTTGGTCTGCCCCACACGTCTGACCCCGGATCGGTCATGTACCCAGCATACAACTTTGCCTCCAATTACGAGCTCCAGCTGTCCTTTCGTGATGTCAAAAATGTCCAACATCTGTACGGTGAGTTCAGATCACTTCGAAGTTGGGCATCATCTTGCTTGTACTAAAAATGGGTTTTGCTGTCAGACATTTAGAACTTTACAAGAGCAAACGTCTCGGCATATGCTGTCAACCCCGACAGCATGGGGGAATGCCTCCAATCCCATGCATTGTACAAGCAATCCCCTGATTGAGCTCCTTCAAGTTAGTAGAATATGAACTATCAGAGTAAATTATGACATAAACAAGATACCCCTTGAGTCGATTCTTATGCATCAAAGCTGGACTAAATCGGACCAACGGTTGTTAAATTATGACCCAAAACTTTTTAGAATTAGACTTAGACATACTTTATTACTTATTCATCATTTCTTAATGACATAATTTATTAATCCCATCAATATTCCATTTGGAATATACATAGGCAACACCAAGATAAAAATATATTGGGAGTTAAATCTCCCCCCTACTGAATGATTCTATTATCCCTGACTTTTCGGGAATATAATTATTCTTATTATGTATAACAGTGGTTTATCAAACTATTGTACACATACCACTGGTGGTACACAGGCTCCCTTTAGTGGTACGCGAAGGAATTGCTGTAATTGCCTACTTTTACTAGTTTGAATAAAATTTATATAAAACGTATAATACTATCAAAATACTATGATGAATTAAATGAAAATATTGTTACCATGAGATAAATTAAATGTGCTTTAAATTAAGTTTAGCCTTTCCTGTAGTTTTTTTGTTCAGACGATCATCAGCCTGCTACGTAGTCGGGTTGTGACGCGCATCACGTTGTTACAAGCTAAACTGTGAGGAGAAGAAGACAGTAAGCAGAGGAAGCTAAAATCACGAGTGGTTTAATAACGATGCAATCGTGACTTCAAACGGGAGCTTTTAGTAAGAGAAGAGCTGATCAGGAGGAGAATATTATTAGCAGCGTTGTAGAAACTGCAGTGTAAGACAGTGAACACGGCAGCATCCCAGAATCAACAGCATCAACCGGCAGCAAACGGCGATAAACAGTAAGAAGATATGAATCAGGTGACATCACATTTGAAATGTGTATTTACAGGAACTTACAGTTGTCATTGTTAATGTTCTCACCTGCTCTGTGTGTTTGTACTGTGTTTGTGTGTACTGTATGTGTATTTACTGTATGTGTGTGTACTTTATGTGTGTGTACTGTATGTGTATTTACTGTATGTGTGTGTACTGTATGTGTGTGTACTGTATGTGTATTTACTGTATGTGTATTTACTGTAGGTGTGCGTACGGTATGTGTGTGTACTGTATGTGTGTGTACTGTATGTGTATTTACTGTATGTGTGCGTACTGTATGTGTGTGTACTGTATGTGTGTGTACTGTATGTGTGTGTACAGTATGTGTGTGAGGTGCTGCTCCTTGCATTATAATCATGTGAAAAAGTTTTAGTGCTACTCCTTCGCACTTTGCGTGGTTGACTAGTCAACAATAAATAATATTCTTATTGGGAATATGTTCTCTTCCTGTTTGAACTACTTCTAGCTGAACAGGGTTACCTACTTCTACTAATGTATTTTTACTTGGGTGATAATGGTGGTATTTGGAGAGCCGGATATGTTCTGAGGTGGTACACGGTGTAAAAAGTTTGAGTACCACTGATGTATGAGATTAAAAGGCTGTACCTTACTTCTTCCGTGGTTCTGGTTCTAGACTGCTCTTCTCTCAAACTACAAGTTTATTCATTTTATTGAGCTTGAATATGCTTGTCTTTGATAGTGTCTGCTAGTAAAACATGCCGTTGTTGCGCTCGGAGTAACACATGAAGACCTTTTTCTAATAAAACAGTAATTTTGTAACAAATGCTCTTATTGTGTCAAAATATTCCCAAAACTGAAAACCACAACATCCTGTTTCTAAAATGTCATTGTTCGAGCTCGCAGCAAATACAGCCGATGACTCAACATTATTCTCACATCCGAGGTTTCAGGTCTGTTAATACAACATCTTTTGACTCATGGTAATATTTCATGACAGGATGTGGAGCCATTCCTGTTGTATTACAGAAATAGTTATGGACGCATGTTATCCACGGATGAATAACACAGATAAACACAAATAGTGTGAAGCACAGTTATGCTTTTACTTTGTAAAGTAAATCTGCAGTGTAAGGAGTTAAGGGGAAAAGACACAAATCATTTGTGTGATCATTTTAGTGGGGCACGTTCTCGCGATAGATGGTCTATCCACAGGCCCCGCCTACTTTTCAACATCAAACATGTGATCATAATTAAATACTTTTTAAATAAAGAAAAATGCATCTGCTGCAGATCTTTTGTGTTATAGCGATAACCCAAAAACAACTACTTGGTTACTTTCAAATTTCATACCCACATTGACCTTAGAGGAAGAACTGGATTGATTTCAGGAAAGATGAGTTGTATATTTTCAAAACTAGGAGGAGCTTTTTCTGCATACGTTTTAGGGCAATATTTCTCGACTGTCGGTCCAATTGAGTCCAAATCTGCGCATATGAATCAACCCCATGAGATCTATCTAGTAAATGTCATATTTTACTCACTAGGGGGAGCATTTTGATGAAACAAAATCTTTTTTGGATTGAACGTCCAGACCATTGATCTGATTTAGTCCAAATTTGGTGCATGTGAAGCCACTCAAGGTAATATGTCCTGTATATCATATTTTATACACTGCCATGAGCTTTTCTCTTAATGAAAAACCCTGTATTTTGGACATAACTGCACAGGGGATTCAGGGATTTTGGGGGACATACTGTTGCGGTCGGGGACGAGTGTGTAGGCATAGTTTAAGCACATGCACACACTTTGGACATGCTTTTAGGCATTGGACAAATCCACCTGTAGGGACAAATCCATCTTGTTCAGGTGTTTAGCTACAACAACATTTTACTGTGACGCTCCACATTTTATATTTTCAATATTGTTTCTTAACTGGAATGTGTTTGTGTTTGTATATCGTCTGTGAGTAATCCGTATTTAATGTCTATGGAATGGGTGTAAAGCCCATGGTGAAATTTCCCACCTTGCTCTTGAAATGTCCATTTAAATCCTTTCTTCTGTTTCCTACAGGTGTCAGTCACAATTTTGCTTCACTCTTTTCCAAAAACCCTCCGCCAAGAACCCCCGACAAATGTGACCCAGATCTGTCTTTTGATGCTGTGACAGATCTGCAGCAGGAGGTCCTGTTTTTCAAAGACAGGTACGTAAAATGTCGATGTCTGCAGCATGAAGGGAGACAGGAGGTCTCGCTTTTCACCTGTATCTGTATTGTGTTTCCTGTCTTTTCAGATTCATGTGGCGTAAACATCCTCAGGACGAAGAGACAGGAATCACACTGATCAGCAGCCTGTGGCCAGAGAGTGTGCCCCCCTACCTGGATGCCATCTATCACAGAGCAGAGAGCAATAATATTCTGTTTTTCAAAGGTACAATGAAGTCAGTTCCGAAGAACAACGTGACGAGAAAATCTGGGACTCTTAAAGGTGCAGTGTGTAAAATTAGTGGCATCTGGTGGTGAAGTCTCAGAGAGCAGGCCATTAACCCTCAACTCCTCACCGCAACTATGAGCAGGAACAACACATTGTTCTTGCTCATAGGGAGGAACAATGAGTTTTGTGTGAAAAAATACCAATATTTCTATCCTCATTTGATTTTATTGTTAGATAGAAAAGATATAACGTCATTACATTACAGTAAAACCATGCAACAAAACAATCAGTTATTTGGCGCCAAAATGTTTCAGCATCAAATTTAGAAGTACCTCAAAGTTCATGCTATTCTATATAGTTTTTTTGGGTCAGGACCAGGAGGACTCTCCATTTGGCACAGCCGCATAGCCAATGGAGCCAAAATATGCCAAAAATGTGGATTATGATCCATGAAAGAGATTTTTGCTGCAAAATACCCCCCAAGTCAACTAGGTGGAAATCTTTGTACATACTACAAACTTTAACTGTGACATAAATCACTGTTTGTATTGAAATTAGCAGTGTACACACTAAAAACACTGCACAAACTATGTTTAACCCCAGTTTGGGGCAAATAATTCTCGTATTAAGTTGATATTGGGTCGGCTGTAGCACAGTGGGTAGAGCGGCCGTCTCCCATTCGGAAGATCGGAAGATAGCCGGTCCGAAACCCCATGGGGGTCTACTTGTCCTAGGGTTCGGGTTTGTTGTACTGCCTATGGCTGTATGTGATCAATAAAGGAAACATTATTATCATTATTATAAAAGGGTATCTCTTTTATTCAAAGAGACTTATACAGACTGCACCTTCAATGAGTGTTTGCTGTATGGTATCAGTCAGTGGTGCCGTATGTAAATGTATAATAGTTGTGTTTTTGATACAGGTCATCAATACTGGATGTTGAAGCAGTTAGATCTTCAGGAGGGCTTCCCCAGAAACATCTCCGACTTTGGTCTTCCCTCCAGAATAAAATCTATAGATGCTGCTCTTCACTTCAAACATGAAGGACTCACCGTGTTCTTCACCGGCCATGTGTGTTGGAGGTATTCAGTATCCTTTAGAATTCGCAGATGATGGCGGTCTTCATGCTAAGCTAGGCTTCCTCTACTGTGATTCCATTTTGCCCATTAAAAGGGTTTGGAGGGATTTTTTTCTTATCCAGTTTGAGGGCTAAAGGAAAGATGAAAGCAAAATATGTAATATTCATTTTCAAAAAATGATTTACATGGACCCCTACCTCAGGTTTTTATGTAAAACCCATGTCCACCATCGAGTTTCTGCTAATTAATGAGGAGGACACCGATGACATTGTGGTTTTCAGTATAACCGATGAGCTAGAGGACAGAAAAGCTCTACCATTGTTGTTTTCTTTGTGATATTTAGATATGATGAGAGGCAGAAGGTGATGGAGGGACCACCAGCACTGATGGAGCAGCAGTGGCCAGGGATTCCTTCTCCAATAGATGCAGCAGTCTATTATAAAGGTACTTACAGTACTAGAGCTAGAGCGGCACACTTGCACTAAAACTGGACAAACTGTTAGGAAGTTATGTCCAAAAAAATGTAGTTATGAAAAAGCTCCCCCTAATGATTAAAATATGATAATAATAACACATTTTATTTGTATATTAAATCATATTGTAGTGTAATAGCACATATTTCACTCACTAGGGGGAGCTTTTTTTTTTTTCATCACATTCAATTTTAGGAGTGTTAGATTGCTTGTACAACACCGGGGGATTTGGGGCTTTTTGAAGATGCACTTGCTGTTGGAATGACAGAATAGGCTAGCTTTATTATGAAGCGGAGCAAAGGATGAAGATTAATCTAGGCGTTTGGATGGGATGGGTGTTATTTCACTAACATCCTTTGGGCTCCCTGCAGAAACCTCCCTGATGTTCTGCACAGTAGTTATTTTACATAATGCTGCAGATTTTTCCCGTCATGCCAGTTTATGATGTTTTCTATCAAGCAGATTTCTATTTCCATCTATATTAGTACATATGTTTCTCATAAGTGTGGTTTCTTGCAATAATAGATGGTTAGAGGTGTGACAAACCACTTCCTGTTAACTAATGTCCGTAATCTAAAGTTATGCAGAAGACCTGCAGGCGATTATGCTTTCATCATGACTCTAAAAAAAAAAGAATGGCACAGCTTGTACACTGCAAAAAGGTCATCTGAGAAAAAAGGCAAATATATTCTTAAATGCAATCAAACTGCAATGGGCAAAAAAAAATCAAAAATCCAAAACAAATCAACCATGTTTGTAATTTTATTTATTAAAAGTTTGGGATATTATGGAATCGTTATTGCCATCGGCGCAGATCCTTTCTTTTAACGTGACAACTCATAAAGTATTCAAACAATCTTTCTTTAATTTTATGCCCAAATAGACCTTAGCGCGAGGAAGAACTGGAGTGATTTTGGAGAATATTGCTTTTATATTTTTGTCATTTGGGGGAGCTTTTTTCTCTAAACATTTTCAGGCCGTTGTTTCTCAACTGTCTGATTTTGTCCAAATGGTCTGATTTTGTCCAAATGTGTTGCATATGAAACGACTCGAGGAGATCTATCTTGTATATCTCACACAACATACATTACTCTAATATTTCTTATTCAATAGGTAGGGGGACATTTTTTACGAAAATAAAAGTGACTTCTGACAGAACTGTACATTTCATTTGAGTTTAATCAGGGTAATTACTTGTGGAATGCAGGGGATTAGAGGCTTTTTAATGACATACTCTTGCTGTCGGGGACGACAGCGTAGGCCTAGCTGTAATTAAATCACAATAATAAATCTTCACTTCCGACAGATTTAGTCCACTTCTTCAAGGGAAATATCCACTACAAGTTTGACTCCAGCGCCAATCAGGTGGTCTCCACCGGCGCCGTCAACGATCTGCTGGAGTGCACCGAGAAGAACGACAATGAAATACTGACAGGATGGAGATGATTGAAGCAAAGCTCTGGCTGTAGTTTGATGAAGCGGATGATGATGATGAGGATGATGCTGTTCTGTGTGTGTGGGTGTGTATTTCCACTAAATTGTTACAAGAGTGCATATTCAACAAAAACAACAGCATCTCTAAGAACTGATGAATAAATCAGGGAAGTGGTAAAAGATTTACATCACTTACAGGATGTTGAAATAATGCTACTTCTACCTACAAGCATGCTTGGTGTGTTTTTGTGTACGTGTATATGCAATACATGGTATGTAACGAAATGTCTTCTGAAGATTGATGTGTTTCATGGTTGCATCACTGTGATCCGGTGTTTTGCAATGTTAACAGAAATATTTATAGAAAAAATTTAAAGAAAAAAGTTCCTTTTTCTGTATTTCATCACAGTAGTTTTGTCAGAATGTCTAATTTACCCGTGGTACTCTTCCTCTGTGCCCACTGTTAGGTAAGAGCCAGCAAAAATGTAGCTTTCCACCAGCGCTAATGCACAAATGGCGATAAGTGATCACAGATGTACCCCAAATGGAAAATAATTATCTGCAGTCAGGTCACGCAGATCTTCAATCAAAGACAAAAAAAAACATTTGTTTTTTCCGGCAGTGTATAACAAATTAACTTCTTATGGGCTGTGGAGCGATTAAGGGTGTGAAAGCAACATAATCAGCATATTTGGGCACCAAACATACAATTAGTTTGAATAGTAACACAAAGGTGATCACTGTTTTCGGGCAGCAGAGCATTTCTCCCCCACCCTACAGTCAGTGAGTAAGTAAGTGTGTGAGAGGCAGCAAATGTTTTGATCTGAAGTTTAGGTTTTTGGAAACAGCAACAATTGGAAGGCGTAAGAGTCTTAGAGACTTTGATGAACTGTGATGGTGGGGTGGATCACAGCAGAGCGTGATGCATGAACAAAGACAGTATTAGATAGGTGATTATAATGTTATGGCTGATCATTCTGGATAAACGCTATCATTGATCTGGTCTGTGTAGCAAAAATCTTTGGGGACTACAGAATAAGTGAAAGACGAAAACCAAGGGTGGGGAGCGGGCTGAGGTCCCCACTGGGGGTCCTAGAAAGGACACCCAGTGGCCCTACAGGGCGACAGTATCTAGCAGGCCCCAGGCCCGGCCAGAGGCCAGCCACCCAAAAGTGAGGGCGAGGGCCCACATCCCTGAGAACCATTGCACCTGAGACCTGCCCTGACCTCCGGCTGGGAACCCCCCACTCACTTGAGGGGCCAGGATCCTGTTACTACAGGTTTTGATTGTTATTTCTACAAAACATTTTTACAGTGTAATAACAAATATTATATGTTGACCGTCAGCTGCTGCAATGTAATATCTGTTTATTATTCTAATATAATAATAATTATTGTATACAATTAAGTATATAATACGGTATACAACTATTTTAATCCAGTTTATTTGAAACGTTTGTGAGAATTTTAACAATATATTTGAGTTTACATACCTGGAAAATAATAATTATAACGATAATAATACATTCTATTAAAAGAGAGATTTTCAAAATACTCAAAGTTGCTTTTGCTGGGGGAGATAAAAAGTAAAACAACATGTTAAAACTAGAATCAATATCCGATATTTAAATATAAAATAGAAACATTAAATATATTAAATAGAAATATAAAAAAATATACAGATGAAATTACTAAAAAATAAGAAATCATACCTCATTGGTTTTGAAAAGGATGTTTTTGGGGAACCTTAGAGAGATTTCTTGCAAGATTTAATAATAACTATTGCAAATATTTCAACTATAATATTAATCTACTGATGCATATTGATCACTTTTTTCAATTTCTTATTCAAAATATTTAAATTGTATGACTTTAATGGTATTGTTTTTTCTATTTTCTTCTTGAAGAATAAATTATAAAATAAAACCATATCCAACAGCAAATTTGGGAGATTTATGGGATTGCTTTCATTTTAAACACATTAAAAAAAAAAAACAGAATACAGAATAAATCAATTCTATGTGCCAATCCTTAATGTGTCACATCATCCTGATTCCAGCATCGTGCTTTAGGCAACTTCTTGAGCGATGAGCAATCGCTACTTCCTCTCTCGACCGTAGAAGGAAAGGTGAGTCAGTGAGCCGAGGTAGTAGCTGCTGAACACGCCCATCACCTCTGTCTATATATCTATTGCCTGCTGCTCACAAACACAAGCTCGCATTCTGCGAAAACATGAAGACCTTCACTCCTTGCCTTCTGCTCAGCCTGACCATGGCGGTCAACTGCGGGCCTGTGCCGCGAATCACAGCCCAGGATGAGGATTTCGCCGAGGTATGGAGCTTCATCAATGCATGCATTCTGTATTCACCATCAATTTGTTCCAGGACTTAATGCTAATACGTCCACACGCTTGGTTTGTCTTGCAGGGGTACCTGAAGAGATTCTTCAACCTGACAGAAGAGACCGGCGCCGTTTTCAGACGGGGGATCAGCCCGATGAGCGCGAAGCTGAGCGAACTGCAGAAATTCTATGATCTGCAGGTCACGGGGAGTCTGGATGAAAATACATTGGAGTTCATGAAAAAACCCCGCTGTGGGGTTCCAGATGTCAAAAGCGCTCAGTTCTCCACGTTTGCAGATCACACATGGAAGACTAAGAGCCTGACCTACAGGTGAGTGATCCAAACAGAAACTGTAGATAAGTACAGTATCTTCCTGAAGGTATTGCATGTTGTAAATTCTGTGTTTATTTGTCTGACAGGATCGTGAACTACACACCTGACATGTCTGAGTCAGAGGTCGACGACTCCGTAGAGAAAGCTCTGCAGGTATGGGAAAGAGTCACTCCTCTGACGTTCACAAGGCTCTACAGCGACATCGCCGACATCATGATCCAATTTGGAAGCCAATGTGAGAACAAACCGTCTTTTCTTCACATAACTCTGATTTCCTGTTGAAGCTCCTGACATGAAGTTGTTTTTTCTCACAGCACATGGCGACTACTACCCCTTTGACGGCCCTGATGGAATTCTGGCGCATGCTTTCGCCCCCTCCCCAGGCATCGGCGGAGATACTCATTTTGATGAAGATGAGACCTTCACTTTCCGCTCACAAAATGGTCAGTTTTTCTGTTTTATTACTTAAGCTAGAAAAAAGAACTACCCTTAGTGGAGAATGCAAACCTCCGCCAAGGCCCAACGGTACCCAAGGTAGACTTAATTGTAATCAGAATAAATGAGATTGCTTTATTTTGGATCTGTCTAATAACTGAACCCAGGTAAATAATAAAGTTGGATGGATTCGGATTCAAAGTGATATCCTTATGTAACAAAGGTTTAGTCTTATTCAAGATGCAGTTCATGATAAGTGCCGAAACTGCCAAAAGTGTCTCATCTCGAACGGTGAAGGAAATATTATGTGGTCATGCCACCAAACTTTACCAATCCTTAGGATGTGCCGAAACCTTCCACTGGTTAAAATTTAATGCAAACCCGTCCATTATTTTTTTCCGTAATCTTGCTAACAAACAGACAGACAACAGTTAAAAAAAACAACAACCATAGCCTCCGTGGCCGAGATGATAATCATCATCAGGATCACCAGTAGGAGCCGTACCAAACCTCTAACTCTGTATTTCCTGTCCCAGGCTACGTCCTGTTCTTGGTTGCCGCCCATGAGTTTGGACACTCCCTGGGCTTGTCTCACTCCAGTGATCCTGGCGCCCTCATGTACCCCGTGTACTCGTACAGAAACCCTGAGTCCTTCCGTCTGCCCCGCGATGATATCAACGGCATCCAGTCTCTCTATGGTGAGTACCGGATCATAAAAAAAGAAAAAGAAAAGAAATCTGCAATGAGAAACTGACGTTATCCGACCTCCAGGTACAAACCTTGACGCCAATCCTGATAAGCAGGATCCCGAGCCTCCTACCACCCCTGACGCCTGTGATTCAAACTTGGTCTTGGATGCGGTAGCCACCCTGCGTGGAGAGATCTTCTTCTTCAAGGACAGGTAGTGTAGACATGCAGTAGAATCTTCAACTGTCCAGAAGCTGAGGTGAGGAGATCTTTATCTCTATTCTTCTGTGCTTGCAGCTTCTTCTGGCGCAACTACTTCCAGAGCACCACCCCTCAGCAAAGTCTCATCAACAACTTCTGGCCCAACGCCCCCATCGACATTGATGCTGCTTATGAATGCGCGGATGAGGACAGAATGATACTCTTTAAAGGTATGCGTCTATCAAACTGAACTTCCGGTTTCCTGCATCCGTTAGGTGCACACGCTTACAAATGTGATCTTCTTTATCTCTATACAGGCCGTGAAGTGTGGGCTTTCCAAGGCTACGATCTCGCTAGCGGCTATCCTCGATCCATTTCCATCTTTGGTTTCCCCAAAAGTGTGAAGAAAGTCAACGCAGCCCTTCACAATATAGATACTGGAAAGACTCTGTTCTTTGTCGGCCACCAATACTACAGGTCTGAACAAACAGCATGAAGTCATAAAAAGTAATACTAGCAGCTTTTTCAGTCTAGTAACCGTCTATGTCTGTCCAGTTATGATCAGGCCAGTAAGACGATGGACCCGGGATTCCCCAAGCAGGTCGTTGAGCTCCTGCCTGGTGTCACCACCAAGGTCACGGCCGCCTTCCAGTACCGAGGTGAGTGAAGCTCAACCACGGGTTTATTTTAAGCTAAAGGCTCTCCCGGGTCGACGTCCGCCTTATCCCCGGATTTCTATTCATCAGAACAAAATGATAACTTTTACTTTTCCCTTTTAGGACTTATTTCTACTACATTCTATCAACTTTAGGAAAGTATTTCTGTATGACTAAAGGGGTTTCTTTTAGTATTCAGCAATCATGTCAGTCTAACTTAATAGACTTGGGTTGGGTCACTATGATTTGTTAGATCTCATTGAAAGTACTTGGACTAAGGCAAATTGAATTGATTAGAGTCGTAGAGTCGTATTTATCGTAGCTACTTGGCTTAGGATTGACAAAATTAATGACAGTTCATTAAGCTTAGTTATTTGAGAAAAATAACACATTTATTCTTGTTGGTTAATTTTGGTAACTTCAAATAGGCCTGACTTAATTTGTTTAGGTGGATTCAACTAATTACCATGCTAGAGGGACTCAGTGTAAACCATTCCATATCCAAACATTTAATAATATTAGCTTTCATCGGTTGAATAGAGATTAATCTAAAATAAATTTCCAAAAATGAAGAAAAAAAAATGTAAATTTCAAAATATATTTTTGATAAGATAAAATTAGAATAAAATGAATTAATAGAATAACAATGAAGAAATAAAAACATTTACAAATATTATCAATAAAAAGGAGACTCAAATAAAATGAAATGATCTTTAAAAAAAATCTAAAAAGATATTTTTTAAGTAAATATAAATATAGAATAAAATATGCAAGTCGACCCAGACACTGACGGTTAACCTCTGCTGTGCAGGTTTCACCTACATCTACAGCGGATCCACCATGTTTGAGTACAGCCTGAGGACCAAGAGGCTGTTCCGTGAGCTGAACAACAACTACTTCTTGCGATGCAACAACTACTAGACCCGTTTACAGAGATGCTGTTTATGGAGCCGCTCAGAACGAGAATGAAGTAATGATGCGTGACGATCTCTTGTATCATCACGCATGATTTTAGGGGTATACAGGCTATATGCACTTTCTGAGAACAGCACCTTTTAACATGCTTTTTTAAGATTTTTCTTTATTTTTGTAAAGCCAGCAACCATTATTTTAAGTTTAAGTCAAGTTTAAGTTAAGTGAAGTTATTTATGTTATAGCCCTAATCATTGCGATTTTACTACTGCTTTTATTTCATGTTCATCTGCGGACTGTGTCACATAAATGTTATTATATCATGGAGAATATGTTGACATAATTGAACTTGTCTGATCAGATTGATACAACAACAAAAAACATGTAGGTGATGAAATTTGTGAACATTAATTTGTAACTTGGAAAAGTAAAATAAAAGTGGTTGAGTAAGACTTTTGGCGCGTCCGTTGATGTTTTTGCACCTGTGTGTTAGAAAGATAATACTTTTACAGCAGCAAAGTCTTTTTTTCTTCAAGATCCTCTCATAGTATGATAAATGATGAGATAAATATGAACATTCAATATTTGGTCTATCACTCAATCCATCCATCCATCCATTCATCTATCCATCTATCCATCTATCCATCCATTCATCCATCCATCCATCCATCTATCCATCCATCCATCCATTCATCTATCCATCTATCCATCTATCCATCCATTCATCTATCCATCCATTCATCCATCCATCTATCCATCCATCCATCCATCCATCCATCCATCTATCCATCTATCCATCTATCCATCCATTCATCCATCCATCCATCCATCCATCCATCCATCCATCTATCTATCTATCTATCTATCTATCTATCCATCCATCCATCCATCCATCCATCCATCCATCCATCCATCCATCTATCTATCTATCTATCTATCTATCTATCTATCTATCTATCTATCTATCTATCTATCTATCTATCTATCTATCTATCCATCCATCCATCATCCGTCCATCCATCCATCCACCCGTCCATCCATCTATCCGTCCATCCATCCATCCACCCATCCATCCATCTATCTATCCAACCATTGTGATCAACAAGTCCTGGGCAATCACAGAACCGCCATTTTTAAACCGAGCGATTTTCATCCGCATCATCATCAAGTTAGTTTTTTATTATTCTATTATTTTATTGTTGTTTGTGACCGTAACATATTCATTTGAGTTTGAAGCAATCTCAATTGAAATTAATTATTTATGTTGAGGGACTGGCTGCTATAATTTTAATGATAATTTTTAATCATGATGTTTTTAATTATGGTTTAATTTTTTGTTGTAAGTACAACATATATTTATTATTTGACTCGGAAGCATTTATTTTTAGATTAATTATTTTTTATTTTATTCAATTCTTTTAGTTATACATACCTTTTTTGTGTTCTACAAATTTCCATGCACGTGCACATGTATACACACACTTATGACGACGGGGTCTGGGGGCACCATAACCAAATTCCGCTCATGGCACCAATTTCAATAGAGGCAGCCCTGTACTCAAGGATATTTATCTTGTATATAGTATATTTTACTCTAATAGTACATATTTTGGTCGCTCGTGGGAGCTCTATTTATCAAAAACATTGTTTTTCGGACAGAACTTCACATTTAAATTTGAGGAGTCTCTGCCAACCTCATGTAGAATTTATTTGTCAATCATAATAATAATAATGATGTAAGCAGTTAAGACATATTAATCAACGTATTTTGCATATTTTGTCATTTTTTTGTTGAGCATCTTCCTTTGATTCTTATTTTTTTTCTTAGACATTTTTCTCAGGACTGCTTCCATGACTTCTAAATTTCACCATGCAGTGTGTTGTTAATACCACTAGGCGGCAGCACAACCAGCGCTGACACGAGGACCACCGGTCAAAGTCTAATAAGTTAGCAGGATGATGAGTGGGAAGCAGGAAGGGGAAAAGGTAACGTCCACATCAGATATGAGTGAGACCACAGGCTCTCAGGACTAAAGGATGATTGCGCTATCTGCATTTAAAAATAAACTTAGGGTCTAACATTGTCTTGTACGGTAAAGCGTTTTTGGGGCATTCAATAACCCCTCGTAAACTCAAATATCTAAATCAGCAAAATAGTTGAAACAGGAAAGTTGCTATTTACTTTGTTGAAATACACACATATGTCATTATTTTATTGTTCTTTCACAACATATTTTTTTTAATAATTATGCGTTAGACAATACACAACACACATTTCAATAAAGGCCCAATTAAAAATGCCCATAAAAAATTTGCAAATCAAATTGTAATCAAAAAACACCAACAGATTCTTGTTGAGCACATCCCCAAGTACCTCTGTTATCATTTTCCATGGAATTTTAATGTAGTAATTTTTCGTAATAATTTCAATGCCAAAATGATGCACAATTTGCATATATGCTATGTAAACTGAAATTAACAATCCGAGTTTGCTGATAAAATATCATGGAAATGGTGACACAGGTACTTGGGGGTGTGTGGAACCAGAATCCGGTTGTGTTTGCTGATAACAATTTTTCTTTTTTGTTGCATTTTTAAAATGAGCCTATATCTTGCGTATGACTAACATATAATTATTATAAAATTATGTTTTGAAAGAACAATAAAATAATGACATATGTGTGTATTTCATCAAAATAACACGTAAGAAGGAGGTTTTTTTTTGTCATATCATAGCATGTGAGGGCTTAATAAATATAATTACGTAACTTAAAACAAACCAAAAAAAATGATACATTTAGCGTGTAAGATATTAAATCATTAAATGTATAAGAGAAACAAAACATGCAAAGAAATCATTTTTCCCATTTTTTTTTTATTGTTGATGACATTAAAGGGATAAAAAAAAACACTCTATATCTGCTGGAGACAATAACGTTTCAGCATGTAACCATAATTATATAATAGAATAGCTGTTTTTTAAATTCCACGGATTAGAGTTTCCGCAGAAAAACATGAAAGATATTTTGATTACAATTCCATCCATCCCTAAATATCCCATCAGACACTGGTCTGTTGTTGTGCATAAAAAATGTTAAAGAATGCGTTTACCAAACCATCAGGATATGACCTCATTTATAAAAGGAAATGTTGCCAAAGGGGTATATATTTACCCACAACGTCAACTTAATTGATGGATCTTTATCATCAGTGTCGCTGGAGGAGGCTGCTGAGTAATCCTGATGACGGATCTGGATTCCACGATTAGTCACATGTCATGAACGCGTATGTTCATGACGTGACGCGACGTGTCTGAGCCCGTCCGGAAAACATCTCTGCTTTCTCAGGAACATCAGGAGCCTGAGGGGGATTCAGGCCTATAAAGGTGCTGTCTGCGGAATTTAGGGGTATCTCTTTGAGTACATGGACATCAGATCAAACTTTATTGTTATTTTGCTGTACATACATCCGTGGTGGAAGCAGAATAAGAAACAATCCACAACTAAATACTAAACAACTAAAATTTTATTAAAGTGATAATGATGCATGACCTTGTTACAAGTGTTAGATTAAGTGTGGGGGGATTCACATTTAAACTATATAAGAGTAACCACAAAGGGGTACTTCCAGTGCCGGTCCCAAGCCTGGATAAATGGGAAAGGTTCTGTCAGGAAGAAAAAACCCATGCCAGGTATAAATACTTAAAGATAAAATTGATTTCCAAACCGGATTGGTTGGGGCCCGGGTTAATAAATACTGTCACTGGTACAGTTAGCCAGCAGGGTACCAACCTATGGACGGAGAGAGGTGGTCCGCTGTGGCGACTCCGAAAGGGAGCAGCCCGAAAGACGAAGAAGAAGGTATAAGATAAGTCCAAAGGTGCGATATAAAGGTCCATAGTCCGGATCAGGTTACACCGCTTACAGGATGAAGCTGTTAAGCAGTCTGGTGGTTCTGTGGTTCTGTTTCTGGTGCCTGATGGTAGCAGTTTGATAAGTTTGTGGGGAATCTATGAGGGGTCACTGGTAATGTTCACTGTCCTGTTTCTACATCGGCTGTGATAGAGGTCATGGACAGACGACAGGGAGGCTCCACTGATCCGCTCAGCCCCCCCCCCAGGTGTTATAAAGCCAGCCAACTCTGCTCATTGCTTATTTGAAGTTAATTATACTCCTAAACTGAACCTACGCAGTCGTCACAGACAGCAAGGGTACGTCCCCAGAAAGGCTCCAATCCCCTGCACTGAACAAGCAATCAAATGAAATGTGGCTCGTGAATAATCTCAAACAGTCACTATTGACTAAACCTAACTATTTCTATCATGAACAGTGAAGTAGTTTTTTTCTGATCTCAGTAATAAAACTAGACAGATTTACTTGTATCGATTAATTTGAGCTAAATTTGGACACAATTGGACTCTTTTTTAGGAAGTTGCCAAAGAGAAACTGTATTTTCCACAAAAAACACCCCCTAATGAGCAAAATAGGATCTATCATGGCGAAAAGAATATATACACAAGATAGATCTGCTTGTGGAGATTCTTATGAGTTAATTTGGACATAATTTGACAAATGGTTGAGAACTAACAGTAAAACAATTTTGTTTTTACAAAAGCCCTAGTAATTGAAATATAAACAATTACTGTAAAATAGGACAAATACAAGTTAGTTCATATAACATATGAGGTATATGGGGACTAAATTGGACAAATTGTTAGGAAGTTATTGATGAAAAACTGTGTTTTTCCATGAATAGCTCCCCCTAGCTGAATCAAATATGTCTTATTAGAGTAAAATAGGATATCGGTTTAATTCATAGGCACCGCATTTGAACTAAATCGGACGGATGAGAAATTATGGCATGAAGACTTGGAGATACAACTCTGTTTTAGTCTACTGACTATTCCTAACATCAATTCAGTTCTTTCTCACACTAAGGTTTATGATGGAATAAAATTTGAAAGTGATCCATGAAGTCCTTGGACTTACCCCGTTACCATGAAAGATCAGGATCACGATTCCTCAATATCCCTGAACTTTTCAGGCAGTTAAATCTGATGATTTGGTGAAAGATCGGACTTTCTCTCTGAAAATGATCTTAAGCAGAGAGTACACATCACTATCGTCAGTGTCAAAGTAACACAGAGTTTTGGTATCTGTCTAATTGTCCTTCCTTGTCACAAAACGCTGACCTCAGCACCTTCTATACCGATACTTGATTTTGAAACATGTCGCTATACTGAATAGATTTGTCATACGTATCCATAAATACCTGGCGTTTTGGGGATTTTTATTTTTTTTTTATCAGTTGAGTAATCTACTGTAATGCTTTTATGGCCTTCAAGAGTCAGAGCCTCTGTTGTTGCTCAACACGCCCACCCATCAGCCCCCCCTCCCCTCAGCCTATATATTCTCTGCCTGCAGCCCAGAGAGCCACATTCAAGGAGGAGGCATGAAGCTTTACGTTCTGTACACGGTTCTGAGCCTGGGAGCTGCGGTCCACTGCATGCCAGCGTCAGAAGTTACCACTGATGATGAAACCCTAGCAGAGGTAAGCATCTTCTCTTTGCTTGTCTTCTTTACGAAGGTCAGAATCTTCTAAAAAATCCAAACATACATTTTGGACAAATGTGGGCAAAGTTGCTGAAATGGGTTCCACTGAATGGACAGAACATGTTGAACACCATATGCAAAAAGGTGGATTCTGGGTGTGTAGAACTTACCCTTTCCATCAAACAGGTCCATTTACTGATTTGTTCCAGGTCTCCTTGTAATGTTTTGGATGTTGTTAAGTTGATCTAAGATTTGTTTTTTGTTGTAAACGTCTTCTGTTGCAGGGCTACCTGAAGAACTTCTTCAACCTAACAAAGGAGACGGGTCCATCCAGCAGAAGGGGGATCAGCCAGCTGAGCAGGAAGCTGAGTGAGATGCAGAGGTTCTTCGGGATCCAGATCACCGGGACGCTGGATAGGGATACGGTAGAAGTGATGAAGAAGCCCCGCTGTGGCGTTCCAGACGGCAACATTGCTCGTTTCTCCACATTTGCAAGCCACCTCAAGTGGGAGAAGAACGGTCTGACCTACAGGTGGGAGATCAGGAGAGAAACTTCCTCCTGGAATTGCATGTAAGATATTAATGAATCGTATCTGCAGGATCGTGAACTACACGCCGGACATGTCCAGGTCCGAGATTGACGACTCCATCGAGAAAGCTCTGCAGGTTTGGGCCAGAGTCACTCCTCTGAGATTCACGAGGATCTACAGCGGCACCGCCGACATCATGATCTCCTTCGGACGCCAATGTGAGAACAAAGTAACTCTTAGAAATGGAAATGATTCTCCTCTTGTTTTGAAAGTGATCACGTCTACACAGATTTAATAGAACCTCCATCCACCAGAGGACGATCCAGTGCCCTGACAAGTGCTCCTAAGAGTACGCCGAGCCAACAGGGGGCGATACAGCTACAATTATACACTACTTATGTATTTATAGAGTGTGTTTCTAGTCAGCTTGACCAATCAAAGCGCTTCACACCACAAGCCAGCATTCACCCGTTCACACAAACGTTCATACATTGGTGACAGAGGCCGCCATGCAAGGCGCCACCCCCTCATCTGGGAGCGGTAACCATTCACGCCATCATTCACACACCAATGTAACAGTCCTTGGGTTCAACTTGATGTACAGTATTTTGCTCAAGGACACTTCAATATGTGCACTGCAGGGACGAGGGGTCGAACCACCAACCTCCAGTTGGTGGGATTTCTTGTAGCTGTATTGCTATAATACTTTGTGGACCAATCAGAAGCCACATAAAGTCTTCCACATAGTATTCTGAAACATCTATTCCTCAGTATGGTGCAAGAGTAAACTTATTTACACATACAAAGTCCACTTAGCAAGGCTAAACACACTGTTATGGCAACATGAACACCAACAACGAATCAAACTGTGGCGTTTCATGCCGACAGCCTTGGATATACTCGAGGCTGTTTTTGAAAATATCCAGATTTTCCTTTATAAGTGAAAGTCCTATGAAAGTGAAAATAGTATCAGAAAATATATGATTATATATTATAGTATATTATATAATTTATACTAATCATTTATTTATTTATTTATTATATTATATTATATCATATTATATTATATTATATTATATTTTATTATATTATTTTGTATTATACTGTATTATATTGTAATAAATGATATTATATTATATCACACATTATATTATAATATATAATAATATATTGTGTTATATCATATTGTACTATATTATATTATGTTATATTATATTATATTATATCATACATTATATTATAATATATAATAATATATTATATTATATCATATTAGCACATCTTTTTAAATGTACACCCAGGTATTTTACTGCTAAAAATTCATAAGTTTTCCATCCCAGTAAGTGTTTGTAACTTGAGTGCAAAGTTTGTTTTGTAGTTGCATCTCAAAAAAAAACAAAAGTACCAAAGTTCTGTCCTGACAACTTAAGGAGAATAGTTCTGCAGTTGGCACCTGTAGCACAAACAATACTTGAGCGGCATTTATGCTGTAAATAATGGAGCATCTGGACATTTACCGTGTAATCATATTCCATAAATCCGTCAGCGTAACGAGGAAACAACGTCATTCCTCTGACGGGTCTCAGCCTGCTCACGTCTCCATGTCTTTGAATCTCAGAATGTGCTGAAAGGTTTTTTTTTTTACCTCAAAGCCAGGCTGGGATTTCAAATGATGACAAATAATATACAAATGGATCCGCATTAATGAAACTTAAGCACAAACAGCAATAGGTTGTATTTGGGGAAACAATTAAGTTTTTACAAAAGTGAGAAAGAGTAAAGGAGAAATCTATGTTATTATTTATTATTTATTATTTATTATTTATTATTTATTATTTATTATTTATTATTTATTATTTATTATTTAGATTCATATTTAGATTCATATTTAGATTTAGTCTTTGATTATAATGTCTGATTTAGGTTTAAAAGGTTGACACCGAGACATAAACTCAACATCTAGATGTAACATTTAATTTTTAGATTTTACACAGATTTCTATCAAATGAATTCTCAGAAGAAAATCTCAAACCCTGAAAGTGAAAAAAGTTGTGACCAGTTTTCAAATTATTAAATAAAAATGTTTGTTTTAATTTTCAGCATGTACTGCATAAAATCCGGCGTTCATAAAACCAAACACAATACATATTCATAATGTTGATAAGCATCTTCATCTCCTGACATATATAAAATATATAAAGTATACATATGTATCATGAATATTTTTGCTTCCAGCACATGGCGACTACTACCCCTTTGACGGCCCTGATGGAACTCTGGCCCACGCCTTCGCTCCGGCTCCAGGAATCGGAGGAGACGCTCATTTTGATGACGATGAGATGTTCACTTCCCACTCCAACAGAGGTGAATTTTTTTTTTTTTCTGCTACTGATGGGAGAGGAACTTTAAAAAATGTTTAAGCCCTTCTGAGATTCTCGCAAGGGTTTGAATTTTGGGCGACATTATAGTTTAGTTTTCTGACTATGGTAAACTTATTTTGTATTATCAGATATAAATATATTTTTTTTTAAAGTATGAAGAAGGAGAAAGGAGAAACCGTGCTTTTGTGGAAAAAAAGTTCCCCTTATTGAGTAAAGTATGAGTTATTATAGTAAAATATGATTTAAAAAATATAGATATCCTTGAATTGTTTCATATGCACCAAATTTAGAGTAAAACCGACCGTTTTAGACCACGCTTTTAAAGATAAAGCTCAAACTAGTGATCGAAATATGCAACTGACCTTTTACAATATCAATCCTGTTCTTCCGCGCACTAAGGCCTACCTGGCTATAATATTTGTAAATGATCCATGAAACAGTTTTTGAGTTATCGTATTAACATGAAGAATATGTGGCAGCAAACACGGACGATGCAAAGGACTCCCAACTTGGCACAGATGGATAACCAATGTATCCAAAATGTGCCAAAAATGGGAATTTAGGAGATTATGCCTGCAAAATACCCCCCATGTCCACTAGGGGGTGGTAAATGCAAATACTAAATCCTTTGGCTGTGACAAAAAACAATGTTTTTATTAAAATCTAACATAGTGCACAGTAAAAATAAACCCTTATTTGAAACTAGATTATAGGCCCGCCAGGAATAATTATGGTATGCCACATTAAAGTATATTTTTCAACTTGTAACAATTTTTACACTTTCTCCACTGTTTCCACTGAAACTGTCATCTCAACAAACTTTCACCATTCCTGGCTGCTTCTATAGGTTACGTCCTCTTCTTGGTGGCGGCCCATGAGTTCGGACACTCGCTGGGTTTGTCTCACTCTGATGACCCTGGCGCCCTCATGTACCCTGTGTACTCCTTCAGAAACCCCGACACCTTCATCCTTCCCCGCGACGATGTCAACGGCATCCAGTCCCTCTACGGTGAGTACTGACAATAGAGGCTGGACCGTAAACCCCTGCCCATCTTCGAGGTTCTGTTCTGGGCAGGCATTCTTAATCCATGACGACTCATACGTATTGTTTCACCTCCAGGTTCAAACCCTGTGAAGGACCCCTCTGTGCCTGAACCCGAGGCCCCCACCACCCCTGATGCCTGTGACTCCACCATGGTTCTTGATGCTGTTACCACCCTGCGAGGAGAAATGATGTTCTTCAAGGACAGGTATCAGACATCAGAGCATATGTTGTCCAACGTTGGTGATGTACAGGAGAACGGACCCCACTCTGGTGGTCCCATGTTAAACACGCTTCTCTAGGATGCACCTCCTTTGGGGGAAATATGATAACTTACACCAAGTGGATCAGATTCAAATGAATAGTTCTGTGTGTGTTTTAGTAGCGGGGTGCCTTACTTATTGACTCTAAAAAAATGTTGGGCTGGAGATGAAGTCTCATCACTCTTTTAAATTTGACATTTTCCTGTACTTTTACAGAAGTTGGGTTTTACTTTTAGCCCACTTTTTGGTTGTTTTAAATGATAAGCGTAGTAAGTCATACCCATTTTTGGGAAGAGGACTGGCATGGTCCTGGACCAGGAGGAACCAGGGTCCACCTCACCAGTAGTAGGTCTGAGAGTGGGTCTGAGGGTTTCATCCTGGTACTTAACAGCAGTTAAGGTATGGAGGTCTGTGAAGATCTGCCTCCTCAGACCTTCACTGACCCACCACCAAATTGGTCCTGCTGGATGATGTTTCAGCGGCATAATGTTCACCACAGCGTCTCCAGGCTCTTTCATGTCTGTCACATTAGCTCAGTCTGAACCTGCTCTCATCTGTGAGGAGAACGGGTCACCACTGGAGAACCTGCCCATCCTGGTGTTCTCTGGTTCACACCAATCCAGCTGCGTGGTGCTTGACTGTGAGCACAGGTCGCACTAGAGTACGTCGGACCCTCATCCCACCCTCATGGAGTCTGATCCTGACAGTTTGGTCAGATACATCATGCCTGTAGCTGCTGGAGCTCATTTTGTAGGGTTCTTGTAGGGCTCTTCCTGGTCCTCTCATGCTGAGGAGCAGATACCGGTACTCCAGCTGGGTTGTTGCTGCAGGACCCAGTTCAGCTTTCCTGGTGTAACAGACCATCTCCTGGTATCTCCTCTGAGATTGTTCTCAGAGACACAGCAAAAACCTTGTGACGACACGTACGGATGTCTCATCTTGGAGGATCTGGACTAGCTGGTCCTTCTAAATGGGCTGCAGGTTCCACATCATGGTAGCAGTAGAGACAAGGACACTTAGAAAATGCAAAACTAGAGAATAAATCAGTCAGGATAGATGAGGAGAGAGAAATGGTCCTGCTGCGTCCACCAACTTCAGTGCCAGAACCTTTTTAGGGGTTTGCCTGCAGTTGCCTCTCCTGTCCACCCGGTGACGCTTTTATTTTCACCAAAGCAGCTGAAACTGAATAATAGTCAGTTAAAGCTTGATAACAAAATAGATCCAAATTCCAGAAGTATTCTGTGAAGATGAATTGATCCCTTACTCTTTGAGCGGGGTATTAAGGCCCCGTTTCACAGCCAGTCTCCGCTGGGATGGGCCCAAGCCCCTTGCTTGACCCTTGCACAGGATAAGGGAATACAGAAGATGAATGATGAGTCTGCCTCTGCACAGACGTACAGTAGAACACTAACACATCTGGATTCAGAGTCACCTTACGTAAAGCCTTGCTTTGTTTAAAATGTGTCTGTTCTTCTGCGTTTCCAGCTTCTTCTGGCGTAGCTACCCTCAGAGCCCCACCCCTCAGCAAAGCCTCATCAGAAACTTCTGGCCCAACGCCCCAGCCCACGTCAACGCTGCATATGAGAGCCGGCAGTCGGACAGAATTTATTTATTTAAAGGTACTGTAGGCGTTGTGATCACCCTCTTCCAGTCTGACATCAACCTACAAGTCATTCATCTTGGACCTGTTCCTTCCTTCAGGTCGGAGGGTCTGGGCCTTCTCTGGCTACCAGCCCGTCCCTGGCTATCCTAAAAAACTCACCAGCTTTGGTCTGCCACGCAGCGTGAGGGGTATCGATGCGGCGCTCTATGACGTGGAATCTGGCAAGACTCTGTTCTTCGTGGGCAACTACTACTTCAGGTGATCCATGGGCCGCTGACTCCAGCAGGAGCTGCTTTGTTTTTTTTACCTCTTTGAAATCTAACTCTTGTCTATGTCTCCCCAGCTACGACGAGGCGAGACGGAGGATGGACGAGGGATTCCCTAAGCGGGTGGATCAGACCTTCTCTAGCTTGACCAACAAGGTGACGGCAGCCTTCCAGTACCGAGGTGAGATAGATATCCACAAGTTGATTCATACTCACCCAATTTGGACTCAATCAGAACAATGGTTGAGAAATTATGGCCAAAAACCTTTGGAGATAAACTCCCCCTAGAGGCCTAAATATACAACGGACCTTTCCAAAAATAAATCCAGTTCTTCCTCGCACTAAGGTCTATGTAGACTTAAAATCTGAAAATGCCCAACTCCAAGAATTCCCAACTCTTCGGGGATTTTGAATAAAGAAAAACTAAAATTGAAATTGAAGATTCTATAATGTAAATTTGAGATAGATTCAAGCTATATATATAAATATTTACAAAAACAAAGAAATGAGCCATAGGAGTCAAGGAATCTCAAACAGTTTAAACAAGCAAAGACGATTTTGGGTTCAACTTATTTATTACTTTACCTCCGGTTTACATTTGTCAATCAACACAAAACCAAAAGTGGAAACGTTTACTGTGAGCACTTTCGGTGGAAATTGACATGTCAGCGTTTTGTTATCTTGCCATAATGCCATTAATTAGACACATGATTTGATCGTCTGGCTGGGAATGTTCCTTTCTTCAGCAGCTGCACATCAATGTAGCAGTAATGCTAATCCAAAGAGAATAAAACACTGAGAGGAATTTTCTACTTTGATGCTTTAAGTACATTTTGCTCATAATACTCACATACATTCCCATATAAGTAAAACTTTGGAAGGAGGACTTTTATATCGATTATTTTCCAAGTAGTGGTACTTTTACTCCAGTAAACACAGATGTATCAATCTACTCGTCTAACTCTGGGCATGGAAATAAAACTGTGGAACTATTCCTTTAGTCAGCACAGAAGCTAATAGTGAGCCTCTGCTCTGCAGGTTTCACCTACATCTACAGCGGACAATACATGTTTGAATACAGCCTGAGGACCAAGAGGTTGTACCGCGTGCTGAGGAACGGATACTTCCTGCGCTGCACCAACTACTAGAGGCGTTTCATGTGAACTGTGAATCTATTTTTCTTTTTTTTTTTAATCTTTGAGTGTCTCATGATTGTAAAATGTAATTCTTGATACTTAAATACGGACGAAATCATACAAACGGTATAAGAGTATCATATTTTTATAAGCTATATGTTTGTTATATGTTAGCAGTGGTTGCAGTTTGTTATATGTTAGCAGTGGTGTGTATTTATGCTGCATATGGTTCTGGATCACATGTAATGTTGGTCACAGCGCTCTCAGTTTGCAAAGAATACTTTTTCATCAAAGCATTTTCATGTTCTGTTCATTTGAAGTAAAGATTTAAATGTGTGGAAAGTTTTTTTCATTCTTGTTTCTTGTAATTTTTTCGCTAATAATTAAAATTTATCAAAGAGAGACATTAAAAAAACAAGGATTTCATTTTTTATTAATTTCTCCTCACAGTAAACACAAAACACATGTTTTATGTGATATATATATTTGTGGAAACCAAAAGCCCATCTAACACCAACCGGGTCTGTGTGAAAGAGGCTCCGCCCACTTAGAGACTAAATCCTAAAAACTATCAAACTGCATTAAGAACTAGTTCCAACTGGACTGGACCCACCTAGACCTGATCACTACCAGCGCTGTTCAACCAATAATCACTTCAATAGGACATCTTCAGAAACAGGAAGTTGTCTCCCAGGTCCCTCCCAGGATGTTCATTCAGACGGTAACAGAGGTAAACAATCCGGGTAGGTCACGAACGCGGTTATGTAAGCCAAAATTCTTTTGTATTTAAAAAGTCCTGATGGTTCCTGTTTGGCTGTTTGTTATCCATCATGTTCTTGCAGGCCTGAGCTATTCAAGGTGTCTTCTTCATCTACCACGCCTGACTCTCTCTCCTCACTGCTCCACGCGTATTGCACTTGTTGTTCTGGAGGGGCCTGTTCAGACACCTGCAGGAATGCCTCTCGGTGCCTCCCAATCACGCACCTATCACTGCCCATTACCTCCAAAAACACCTCAAATTGATTCAGTGGCAGAGCAGTCGGCTGGTGAATCACACCTCCACATCTGAGCAGAATCTGGACAGAAGATCAGATTATCTGGAGTGACTCCTTCTTCTCTGCAGCAGAAGAACCGGGAATCATGGAGGGTGCACTGATGATCAGATTTGTGATGATAGCTGGGATTCTGACCCACTGTGGCGCTGTGCCGGCCGCCTCACCTAGCCAGGAGGAGATCTCCAAAGCCCAGGTAAACATCTGGAGGTCTCTTTGTGCAAACATTGCACCGCTTGTTGGTGCCGACATAACATTTTTAGAAATATTACTTTCCCAATATTAACAATTGAAAATTGGTCTAAAATTTAAATATATACCAGAGGTATAGTTTGAGAATTTCCCACTGATGGCCTGAGTGTAGAGGCGTACACACATGTGATTCACATTTTTACCAAACATTGTGGCTCAACGCTGTGATGCAGGTCAGCTGGGGTTGCCAGAATTTTACCGTAAAAACTATGGTGACCAAATACCAGACATTACGGTAAATTGAAGCAGGAATCAGTGCTCAATCATGTGCTCCACACAGTCATCGTATGTTTTACCGGGAAATTCTGGAGACCTGGAGTGTACAGAATTTTTTAAATAGTGTAACAGAGTTGATATCAATAAAAAAAAAAATTATATTTTTGGATCCAGTGCAGCAACAGTTAAAAAAAAAAAACTGAAACCAGAGGAAATGATAAAACTTTGACTCCTGATACTGATATTAAATTACTGAATACCTAAAGTACATAAAAGTATGATCACAAACGTGAATGTGAGAATTGTTAATTCCTGTTTTCTTCTTCTAGGACTATCTGTCCCAGTTTTTCTCCGACGTGGGCGTCAGAGCGCCCGACAGTAACTTCCGCAGCTCTCTGGATTCTTTTGACGAGACTCTGAGGAAAATGCAGGAGTACTTTGGCCTGGAGCTGACGGGCCAGTTAGATTCAAACACATTGGAGGTCATGGGTCGCCCCCGCTGTGGTTTTACAGACGTGACCAGATACGGTCACTTTGATGGTCGCCCGAAGTGGGATAAGCCCGTGGTCACATACAGGTACTGAACAAACGTCAGCAGAGCGGTTCACGCCGACATAAAGAAACTTTAGAGACCAGCATCTCTCTCATTCTGCTGCAGGATAACTCAATACACCCCGGACCTGAGGCAGACCGACGTGGACGCCATCATCGCCAAGGCTCTGAAAGTCTACAGCGACGTCATTCCTCTGGACTTCAAGCAGATCAGCAGCGGCAACGCTGACATCATGATCTTGTTCGGCGCTCGAGGTAATGCTAATGCTGATGCTAAAAGCTAATGTTTGTTCAGAGGTCTTCAGAAAACGTTTCATCTGTTGTTGACTTCTCCTAAAATCAGGCCATGGAGATTTCTCTCCGTTCGATGGAAAGGGCGGAGTCTTGGCTCATGCTTTCTCCCCCGGGCAAGGCAGCGGAGGTGACACCCACTTTGATGAAGATGAGGACTGGACAAAAACCTCTGCAGGTGCTGATATTAAAGCTGCAGTGGGTAAAATTAAGAGGTATATAGAGGTCAAGATCCCAGAATCCAGATTGTGGGATATTATGGAATCGTCACCGCCAACGCCATGTCCACCGCTGCAGATCCTTCGTGTTAACGCGATAACTCAAAAACTATTTCATGGATCATTTTCAAATTCTGTAGCCACATAGATTCAAGTGTACTGGAGTGATTTCGGGAAAGGTTTGTTGCATACGTCTGACAATAGGGGGAATTTATCTCCAAAAGATCTTGGACCATAATTTCTCAACTGTTGGTCCGTTTCACTCCAAATTTGGAGCATATGAAACGACTCGAGGAGGTTTATTTAATTATATCGTATGTTTCTATAATAACTCTTATTACACTCACTGGGGGAACACTGCTTTTCAGACATAACTTTATATGCAGGGGATAGGGTTTTTTTCGGGGATGTACTGTTGCTATTGGGGATGACAGCGCAGCCCTAGTCAGAAAATGTATTTAATTATTTATTCTGTTTATTCTACAGGTCAAAGCTTCCCTTTGAGACAAGTATTTGTTCTGCATTGTGGTAGCGTTGACAGTTGAGGAGAGCGTCCCGTACATATGATGAATTGGGGGAGTATCATAAACAAGAAAAAGCAAATGAGTGTGAAAGCACACCGTAAAAGACAGGAAAACATGAAAACCCGACACATGAACCCGCTGAGAAGTAAACTTGTGGAGTCCGTGCAGTTCGTTAGTCACTATGATCATACAAAACACAGAATAGTTGCCCAACATCTAGGTTAGACTACAAACATGGCAGTATAACATAAAAGAGGACCCGCCCCCTCTGGAGAGCTTACATACTCATGCTAAGCTAGAGTTAAAAAAAATGATCCTTATTTTAAGCAGACCTGTAATAACATAGTTATGGATATTAAAAAAAACGCCTCTAAATTTTACACACTGCTCCTTTAGGTAAATATTATTGTGGTGCTATAAAACAGCGGGTGATCACATGTTTGTCTGCAGGTTCCAACCTGTTCTTGGTAGCGACCCATGAGTTCGGCCATGCACTGGGACTTGATCACTCTAAGGTCCAGTCGGCCCTGATGTATCCCACCTACCAGTACGTCAGCACGGAGGCCTACCAGCTACCGGATGACGACAGACTGGGGGTGCAGGCTATTTACGGTGAGACTGCAGCTCAGCCAGAGAAACAACAACTTTTATGAAGGCATCAACAAACTGCAGCAGATAAACCGTTTACACAATTAATTATGCAAAAAACTGTAACTTTTGTTGCTTTTTAGACATTCCTTCACATGACAGCGGCCTTCTGGGAAAATTAAACTCCCGTTGTTTGAGAACATTTTTTTCAAAGGAACTTTGAGCTGTTATCATGACCCAGAAGCACAAAAAGGCAAAATATTACAGATGGGAAAGACTTTTTTACCAAAGGCAGAAGTAATTGACATATTGGAAAATAAAATTTGAAAAAGACAAAAAAAATACAAATTTACAATCTTTTATGGTCTTTGTTCATTTGGAAAATACAATTGTAAATACAAATTGTACTTGGATGAATAAATAAATAAGATATTGCCATAATAAGATTTGAAGCTATGGTGCTATTTATTTTCTGTACTTCTTTGTTTTGCACTTTGTTGACGGTCCCTGCTCTCTCACATAGAGACCAGTCACTCCTCCTACTATAAGGACTATCGGTTATGAAGAAAATCTCTGTCCGACTTGCAGCTTGTACATTTTTATTTTTACTGAAAAAAGTGTCAAACATCTTGTGAATGTTTTATTAATTGTAGTAATTTTGTTTCCCAACTGCAAATTAATTTTATCTTTGATGGAGATGTTTAATATCTAGTATTTAATTCTGTAATTTAGATTTTTATGGGTTTCTGCACTTCTAGACCACTAACGTTATTCCATGGTGTTGGTTTTGAACAGTTAAATACTGACAAACCTGACATGCGTATATACAGATTTTCAACTTTGGATCATTTTCATTTTTTTGTTTTGTTTTGTATTCAAGCAAAGGGAGAAAAAAAAACTTCTGTCATGGAACCCGCAGCATGACTTGTTTCAGCCGAGACATCAGACAATGATGGATGAAGTCAGCATGTTGGATGACTTGGCTGTAATCCATTGGTGGATTTGATAAGTCCTCAACTTGTCTTAGAACGTTTCTTTCATTTGCTTACTTTGCACAAAAGCGAGTAAAGCGGGAAGGGCGATACATTCCAAAGACTTTAAATGTCGTTAATAGTGACATTGCTTTGTCTTCTATCTCTGGAAGGAGTCCGACAAACATCAGACCCGCCTCCCCAAAAACCTGTCCCAAAACCACAACCTAGACCCGAACCCCCATCGGAACCTCTTCCAGACCGCTGCAGCAGAGGCCTGAACTTCGATGCTGCGACCTCCATTAGAGGAAGTCTGTACTTCTTCAAATCTGGGTAAGTGGTCGCAACAAGTGTGCTCCTCCATCACACCTGAGCGCATTCAGCGTAAAGGTGCATCACATGACTGAAGCACTGATTACGACACATTCATTTTCATTACCAGATATTTCTGGAAGAAGAGCAGCTCCTGGGACGGCATCGTTACGAGGAGGATCGCGTCTGTCTGGCCTGGAATCAGAAGAGTAGATGCTGCATATGAATTCAAGACCACTGTCATTTTCTTTGAAGGTGCTAAATTCTAAGAATCTTCTTAGTCATTCCCAAACAGCATTCTTTTTGCTTTAGTCAAATCAATTCTGGAACATACTTTCTGCATCACAGGGAACCATTACTGGCGCATCAGTGGAAACACCGTTCTTCCTGGTTATCCCAAACCAATCAGCGACTTTGGCTTCCCTCCGTATGTCATCAAGGTGGACGCCGCTGTCCATGTTTCCGTCATAGGCAGAACCTTCCTCTTTGTGAGGAACAAGTACTGGAGGTGAGCCATGTCCATCACCGCTATGACGTTCGGGTTGAATCCAGATGTTGTGACACATGTCGATGACCTCATTCGCTCTGACTCTCACAGCTACAATGAGAGGAGGAAGAGGATGGATGACGGCTTCCCCAAAGTCATCTTCAGAGAGCTGCCTGGATTGGGCTACAAGGTGGATGCTGCTTTTGAGAACAGAGGTAGGTGGCAGCCGAAAGGTTAGTCCATGTAGGTAGGGACCATGGAACTGGGAGGGCAGGTACACTGTAAAAAGAGAATTGTTTGATGAACTCAAAAATATTGCCTCAACTGGTAACAATCGATTCAATTAAGTATTTGCAAATTAAATTAATAAGACTCAAAAATACTTAATTTGATTTAGTTTAGTAGCTGAAGTAAATTCTCAATGATTTTCTACTGCGCATGATTTAACCCCAAAGGATTTTTTTTTTTTAAAAGTTGACTTTGAAAGCTTTATTTTTCTCCCTCATGGGTTTACGTTCAAAAAGCTAAAATATAAAATGTAAAAAGAGAATCGTTTTTTGGGTTTTTACAATTGATTAAATTAATCTTTTACAACTTAAATTAATTAGTTAGACGCAAAAATATTTAATTTAATTTTAAGATTAAATAAAGTAATTTAAGATTAAATAAAGTAATTTAAGATTAAATAAAGTAATTTCTCCGAGTTCATCAACAGTTTTATTTTTACAGTGCATGTGAAGACCCCATAATATTTTTTTTTAAAGTTTTTTTTAAAAGTAAAGTAAATCTTTGAAATTTCTTCAAATCTCTTTCCGAAAATGTCTTTTCATGGCTTTACATTGAAACAGTAAATAGATATTTGTTTATTATTGCTGCGTGAATCTAAAATTTTTATTCCAGTTTGGGAAATTATTCAACTCTCTTTAAAAATTAAGAATTCTCTACTTAAATTTTAGACTCCACAATACTTTAATGAATTGTGTGTTAACAGTAAACAATTTCCTTTTTTTATAGCGTAAAGCAATACAAAAATATTTGTTTATTATTGGCACACAAATCTTACATAGTTTAAATCCTGCAACAAATATTACACACTGTAAAAAGAGGATTGTTGGTGATTCTTTTATAAATATGACCTCCACTGGTGAGGGAGTAAAATTAAGTATTTACAACTTAAATCAATAAGTTAGACTCAAAAAAACTTATTAATTGAATTGAAGTCAGATGAATACATTTCTTATTATTAAATTTTCTTTTGTGAGATCGTAAAAAAAAATTTTCTTTTTAGAGTGCATGATTAGACCTCAAAAGCAAAAAAAAGTGAAATTCCAGATTGGGAAATTCTTCCAATCGCAATTGAAATGAAGTATTAGCATAATTAAATTAATAAATTACATTCAAAAATACTTTTTAATTTAATTTAAGGTCACTTGAAGTGATTTCTTGCTCGAACTCATAAACAATTTTCTTTTTAGAGTGCATAATGAGAACGCAAAAGCATTAAAAAATTGAAGTCCAGATTGGGAAATTTTTCAAATCTCCTTCAAAATGGATTATTTCCAACTTATATGGCAGAGGCATTATTAGTTCCTGTTTTGGGTTGATACCAATGACGCACCTTTCTTTTCAGGTTACCTGTACGCTGCATATGGAGCCACGCAGAGAGAGTACCACTACTCAAGAAGAAGATCTCTGCGGACTCTGTTTAACTATGCATGGATGGACTGCACAAATGTTAGCTTTTAATGCCAATAATCAAATCTTGGGTCACCGGAGAGAGTCCGGCTTTTTTTTCAGATAACCGGCAGAAGTGACCCAAATTCAATGCTTTGCATGGTTGTTACTCAAACCTGATTATTTTTCAGAGCTTTTCTAATCATAGTTGACCCGCTTTCATATCAGATTTGTGGCCGAACAATATCGATCCATAGGATTTGAGTGGGTCGTTTGCATAAATGTCCACTGTCATACATATATCAGCTTTCGTTGCAGGCATTTCCATTTGAGCACCATGTGTCGTCTCTCAAATATGATTGATTTTGTTGTTGGTCACGCAAATGTCTCAGAACTCATCTTTTGGACCAAAAGCATACCAATAACTTGTAAACTGAAATAAAAAAAGAGCTTTTAATTTAAACATAACGTTTGAGTCTTTTCAGGAGGACCACACAGGATTTGTTGCAAAAGGATGAGCAATAACACACCAAACAGCCATAACATTATAACCACCTGCCTCATATTCTGTAGGTTCCATTTCTTGCACCTCTGTGATGTACTTTATGTTCCGACACCTTTCTATAAGAAACAAGCATCAGCTTTCCCACCTATTTGTGCCATGGCACCCAACAACCAGCTGACAACAGATGTCCCTCTTTAGTCGGTAGCAACCACTGCAGACTGGATGCACCCAACAACACTTACAGGTCTGAAGATGCTCTGACTCATTTATCTAGCCATCCCATTTTTTTTCCCTTGTCAAAGTCGCTAAGGGTCTTACAACTGGTATCCATGTTTCCTGCTTCAATCACATCAACTCCAGGACAAATCATTTGCTCACTGCTCCCTATACAGTAGTAACACAACCAACTGCCAGGTGACATGGAATGAGAAGATATTTGCTATTCACTTCCCTTGTCAGTGGTTAGATTGTTATGGCTAATCAATGTTCACAATACTGTTTTTTTAGAACCACAATAGTTAATTCACATATTTTTGTTTACTTTATACAAAAATTTTAACTGTGCACACTACAACAGGATGTGTCTTTGAAACCAAAAAAACCCAAAACACTTTTAATTTAACTTATCCCAGTGCAGATCTACAGGAGCAGCAGTCGGAGACCTTCAGTTATCAACCTGCTTTCCATTCTTGTCGTTATAATAATAATAATAATACATTTAATTTATAATGCACTTTACATTTGGATCAAATCTCAAAGTGCTACAAAGCAAAAGCAGATAAAAGCATCAATAAAAAATAAAATAAAAACTATATAAAAGCCTTACCAAAAAGCAGCAATGTTAATTAAGGTTATAGGTTCTGCTAAAAAGGAAAGTTTTAAGTCCTTTTTTAAATGTGTCAGTCGTCTGTGGAGCCCTCAGATGGTCAGGGAGGGCATTCCACAGACGAGGGGCAGCAGAACAGAAGGCCCGATCACCCATGGTCCTGAGCTTAGTCCGGGGAAGGAGGAGGCGGTATGAGT